>JAULBM010305126.1:0-14501 GCA_032357055.1 Geukensia granosissima
CTTATGCAATTAAGTATTGCATTTCTTCATTTAGAATTTAGCATCTTGTGCTGTTTGAGTCTTTTCATAGACTAACTTGTTTTCCACGTGTGCATTGCATCGGAGGCATTTTTACCATTTGGTAGATTTCCGGATTATCGTGTTACGAATACGGCGAATCTCGAGAGTATCGCATATCAGGCTGGTTTACGAATTCTTTGATTGTGTTTGTGTACTAATCTAAAAAATTAGGAAACAGTAAAGATAAAAAAAAGGATTCAGATTCCGGTTACCGGCGCACGTTTCACGTCTATCAATGGGCCATACGCGAAGATAATGCGCCAAACAGGCGCATGAATCATTTTTCAATGGGCCATTTTAATTTTTAACGCGGCTATAGCGCAATGGCGCGGCCCAAAGTGATCCCTGAATTGTGATTAAAATAATATTTAGTTTATTGGTATTATTTTCTATATGAATTATGTCATCAGAAAGGTCTGGTTCTGCTTTAAGGCATCAGAAAATAAAAATATACATGTTTACATTTTATTAACATTATTAATATATTATTTTTAAAACTTTCGTCACCTTGGAACATATTAAAAGGTGTGAATTTCGGTGATGGTGCCATGATTGTTTAATTACCAACACCAGTAGGCATGAATTTTGGTGACAAGCCTTTTAAAAAAATGTCAAGAGTTGTTTAATCCTAATCAATCAGACATGCATGTCGTATATTAATATTTATACAATTAATGATAATACATACATTTTTTCTTTCAATATTTATTACTATTCAAACAGATTTATAAAATGAAATCAAAATAAATTTAAAAATAAATTGTAATCTGAATTTAATATAATTTGTAATTGCTGCAATGAATACAAATTTATATGAAATAATCAGATCCAAATTTATTGTTTCCTTGGAAATTTTGAATAATTAAAGCCACACCCTGTAATTAAGCAAGCTATGATAATGGCTTCCTTGGCTTTATTTTTACTTTCAAAATGTTCAAAGGTTGACATCTTTCTTTAGGACTCAACCTGTCTTCATTGTTATTTAATCAATATTTGTTAATTCAGTTAATAATAAACTGAAATAGTTATTGAAACATTCAATAATTAATTTAACATAAAAAAGACTAATCATGATTCTTTAAAAAAAGTAAATTCTATGTCAATCAAAAGAAAAATATCAAAAATTTGCAATTATTTATTCATCATCAAAATCTATCATTAAATTGATAAAATCCTTCTTATATGAGTTTATTACAAATTAAATATAGACGGGCGAACAGACTCAGGCGAACGAACCCAGGGCGAACGAACCCGATACCAAACAAGTGCTAAAATGTCTAAGTATCGATTTGTCCTGGTGCAGAAGTGTCTAAACTTATAACTGGTGGGTATATTTGAACTGCAAAATTGTTTACTTTTGATTATCAATCATATTAGAATAGGCCTGTCCAGGTTCATGGTAAGAAATATTGCCCATTGGGTTATAATGGCAAAAAAATGGGGATGTATCAAAGTGGACAGATCAATTTGGCCAGAACAAAACTTGGTGCATAGACCAACTTAAAATCCTAAAAAAAAATCATATAATGTTGCTATTTGGGATGGGTCTGATTAAATTTTAAAATGAGAAGTTCAAAATTTCTAACGGCAAGAGTAGACAAAGTACTTTGTTAATGTTGCACGTTTCTAACACCATGAAGCAAAAGTTAGAAACGAATGAAGTTTGGTTTAGCGTAATTTACACGAATCTGTAAGTGTATTTAGCCAGATGGCGACATAATTTACAATCCAATATAGAATACCTAGATCTTAGTTTTCAAGGAAGTGAAAGAGAGCTGTTAGAACTCCATAAAAAAGTATAAATTCATTGTGCCACTTTTCTATTCTGATATAAATGGCGGATTAAGTTTACCTTTAGTTCCGTAAAATACGTGCATTTTAGCAAAACGAATATTCATCTTTAGTTAAATAATTTATTTTGGTAAAAAGAATAATTCTTGATAATTTTAAACTTGACTGTTTTGGTAAAAATCTGAATATTCTTTCAGACAATTGTTCGAAAATGAGGATTATGGTGGGTTCAAAGTTCATGCTGTTACTGGTTCCCTTTGTTTCACTTTGGCAAAGATTGTAAACAAACAAACATGATATTGATGTTTATAAGAAATGCGTTAGATTGGTTTCAAGAAACGACTAAAAAGGGATTTTTCAAGTTAAAAACTGTAGTTACGTCCATAATAATTGTGTCATTTGTCTTTGTTGTGCTATTATGGCTGTCCGTTTTTATGTATGGCAGTTTTTATTATGCATATATGCCTACAGAATCGTATAAGTTACCAGTACATCTAAATTTTAGGTAAAATATATGAAGTGAGCTATTTATTGTAAATTTTAGTTAGTTTGCTGTGAAGGACGTAAATAACTTTCACCCCCCCTCTTTATTGTAAATCAATTGTAAATCATACATTCGTATCAGGGATGCATCTGTAATTTGTTTTTGTATATTTCATGTTGCATTTTGCTTATTGTATGTTTATTGTGTCATGACCATTTATTGAAAATGTGTTTGAACAATAAAGTATTTTGTAATTTTTGTATTTTGTGTCATGTTTGTTTTCCACCAAGCAGCCCAGTGGTTCTTTCTGATCTCTCTGAATATTTTGGCTTCATTTACAAAAAAAAAAGGAATTCAAGGTGCCTCACACTCCCTTGTGATAGGATGAAGTTTGTTCTGGATGGTCAGGTGGTTGGTTGTAAATAATAATTTACACTTTTTCTTTAAATCTAATGTTGGAAGTGTATAGATAATTCCGAACATCCTGGTACTTTATTATGTTTGGGGGTGAAACATCTCTAATCCTCTGGTTTTTACCTTGCCTTTAGGCAACTTATTTTCTTTGTTTATTCAAATATTATCTTATAAATATAAATGAAACTCAAACCACATATCACTAATAGTAAAGTTAACATGAAAAACAAAGTTTTATGAAAATGCAATATAACTGAAAACAAATAAACTCAATTGAAATTTGTCTTACACCAATGTAAAAACCCGAGGTGTTTGGTATGTTTCACCCGGAACAACAATACAGGTAAAATGAATGGCAAAAACTGATTGGTCAAAAGATTGTTGTGGTGTCACATTGGAACTGTGTATATGGAATCCACAGTCCCCTCCTCTCCTATTTATCAAAGGAAGCTCCAAATTCCAATACATACAATACAGCTGGATAGATGCTTCTACAAAATATAGACTGTTAAATATAAAAAAGGAAATGTGGCATGATTGACCATGAAACTGCCATCCACCAAATGACAGTTCAATATAAACTTCTACAGGTCTTATCATGGCCTTCAATAATGAACTGGAGTCAATACCATAACTGAAACTGTAAAAGGCCCCAGAATACAAAATGTGAAACTATTCATAACCTCTATTGAAAAATGGTGATCAGATTATGCTTTACTATTTCAGACTTTCTTAGTCAATGTTGCCTCTGAGTCTCTTTAACGCATGTGGATGTCCATGTGCGTGAGATCTTGTTCTATATACCCAGCCAGAGGTCTTCTGGTGTGGTAGGAAAACATAATTAAATGAATTTTAAACATAATTAAAAGCTCTGAACCACCCCAAAAAAAGATTTGTGTATGCGTAAAATTATACTGCTCTTACTGAAAACTTTTTCCCTTGTTTTAAACTACAATCATTGCAATCAGAAATGACTTTCATATGAGACATCTCAATGAGATATCTGATGCATCAATGATCATAAGAGTTTACAGCCAAGATGCCTGTTTGAGTTATTTTTGAAGATTCTGTAGGCATCATTACTGGTATATAACTTATTCAAACAAAAGGTCAGTTTCTTCAGTCATCACATCTCTATTTATAAATCTATTGATAAACTTACAGGAGGTACAAAAAAGTAATCAATATGGCTGTGATAATGACCTTATGTCAGAGGTTACCTACCAGGTTTTATGACTGTGATCAGATTTTGTCATAGGCAGTAACGGAAAGATTATTGATGATGAATGTCAGCCTTTAATGTTACCGGTACTAATCAACTTCAAAATTCATGAAAATAATCCTTGAATGTCAGAGATGTTGCTGAAAACTTAAGGAATTGCAGTTGGATCAGAATTTGATGTGTTTAATACATTTCCAGTCACAGTTAAATGGGCCTCTAGAAAATTTATAATTTTAGTGCTGATCAGACTTGGTTTAACAAAAGACCCAAATGGGAATTCAATAAATGATTTCAAAGATACCTCAGAGGCAGGAGTAAAACTCTTCAGAAACAGCTGGATGGATGACTTTCATGTTTGGTTTGATTGTTGATCATGGAGATGTGCATACCTGCCTTGTTGATAGACAATTTTTGAAGAAGATGTAAGACTATTTTTCAGCTGAAATACCAACATATTATCTTGTCAGTAAAACTCCTCTGAAACAATTTGATGGATTACATTCATATTAAGTCAGATTTGTTGGTTTATGAGATGTTTATATATCTAGTCATATGGATCTGAAAAGTTTTATTGGAGTCCTATTAATCTTTTGTTGAAACATTTCCAGCAATATGGAGCTGTTGAACATGCTTACCTTTCTTTATTTTAGTTCTTTTTTTATTAAAAATCAAGAATCAATTGCATGTACTGTCCAACAGTGAAAAAACCGTCTACAGTACAGAAAGGGTGATACTGTGATATTGGTACCAGTCTTTTAACTGGTATTGTTGCAACTTTTTTATACAACTACAAAAATTGCAGTCATATTTAAATACATGTATGGTGCAGTCTGCATCATATGTGTTGGCATCTGAAGACAGGTTGGTTTCAGAATGAAAACTTTTGTTTTATAAAACTAATTCTTCAAATATCATGGAAATTTTTTTTTGCTACAAGATAAAGGTTGGTATTGATTTAAGGTAATCTAACCCCAACTGTTTTTGGGGAGGGACTAAAAGGTTTTTTTTCTTATATTTTACATGCCAACAGTTTCTTCTTTGCTATAGATGGTAACTTAAGACATTGTTAAAAATTAAGAATTCATTCCAAAAAGGAGAACATTGACGCTACTGATTTGATATATTTTTCTATGGGGCTGAATAACTCCTATATATAATTACATATTCTTAGTGGAGAATCAAAAATATTTTTATTGTTCCTAAACAAAAGTGTTTCAGGTAATTTAAGGCAAATTTTTGTTTACTACAAGACCAAGTAAACTTTAGAAGTATGAAATAACATTTCTTTTTCTAAATAAGCATTTTGAGGTTAAAGTTGCCGATTTTATCTTGTTCAGAATTGATTGGACACGTTCTTATGAATCTATATGTGGAGGGTCTGAAAGTATTTCTGTAACAAGATGTTGAAAACTGGCATGGAAAAACATCTAAAATGTCTTACCTAGCACTTATAACGCAGAAAACATTCAAGTGGACCACTACAATTGACAGAATAGATAACATTTAATGAATTTTTAAAACATATTGGTATTCATTTGTTCATATTTGCCATATTTTGAATTTATACACTCAGTACACTCATCAGTTTATAAAAATTGCAGAAATCTATACTTATATTTTAAAGACAATCAGGACAGGAATGTTGATGTGTGAATGTGCAAAAAAGGAGGGTATCACCATAATATATACAAATAACAGAAATGTGACCTGATGATGTCTTTACGACACCTATTAATTAAAAACAGACCCTTTTCTTCAATGTAAACACAAGTTTCACCATACAGTGTGCCAGGTATATTAAACTGCTTAATTAGATTTTTGGGGGGGGGTTCTATCACTCTACTATAATCTGCCATGCTGTGTCAATGTAATGTGCCCAGGTCAACACACTTAATGAAAATAAAGATGTCATAAAAACTGAACTTCAGGTAAAATCTTTACCTAAGCAAAAATGTAAAAATGGCCACTGTAGAGTTTGATTTTCTGTATTTCCATTATTTTAGCCTAAAAATAAGGAATTCAAAGAACTGGAATTTTAGTTTTTTTCTCATAATCTATAGAAATAAACAGTGAAAGTTTTTAAGAATGTGTTGTATTTATGTATAAATCATGTATATTATCATATCTTTAAAAAATGCTGACTTAACATACTCAAGTCAGAATAGATAAAAAGGGTCACACCTGGGTCATTTACTAGATGTAAACAGCTAAATATCAACATGAAAATCCTTTTTTTAACTCACTTGGCAACCATTATGTTGTATGCTCTGTTAATTTTTATGGAAATCCTAAATCATGCAAATGTCTGTATGTCGGTTGAGATTTACATTTGAATTATCCTCACTGAAAAAGCTGGTCCAAATAAGGTGAAACTTTGCCTGAAGGGTCTATGTTATGATCTTTATAAAATGTGCTTATATTATGTTGTCACTAACTGACATGACTGCAAGTCCACAGACAGTTCTTGTTCTCAAACTGGTTGGTCAAAGTTAAGCATCTGTAGATAGAACTCTGTTCAATTGTCATATATTTTATTCTGATACAGCAGTAAATATGGCCACCACAGGTAAATCTTATTTCTGAATGGTTGATTTTCAAATTTCATTGTCCCCAAGACTTCTCAGCCAAAAAAATGAAACTTATTGCATAGCATCCTTGGATTGTCAGTCATCAAATATCCTCATCTAGTCTTGATCAGATAAAAAAACTTGTGGCCATAGGAAATTCTTTTTTACTTTTAATGTTGAGAAAAAATTATTTCTTTTAAACATCCAAGTAATATAGAACTAAACTTACTGGAACATCTTTGTAGGGTGGCCAGGGTATAAGAAATAGCTGCTTTTATGTGCGTTTAAGCAGTTTTAGGAAGTGGATCATGTGGATGAGTACTCTCATCAAAACACTGGTCTGGGAGAATATATTCATTAAAAATTTCAGTCAATCTGCAACAGAAAATTTATAGCAGAAGCAAAAGAAGTTCAGAAATGAGATGTATCTTACATGGTAGTTTCTTATATTCATCAGTGTTGATATTTTTTCAGTCACATATCCATTAGATCTGACTAAAACCAGACTGCAAATCCAAGGTGAACAAAATGTGGAAGGACAAACTGCTGCTATACAGAAAAGAGGAATGCTTAGGACTGTGGTTGGGATCGGTAAATAATTAAATTTGTTATAAGTTTTTAGTCCTATGAGCTTCATTTCATATCCAGAATGCTTACAATTGTCATATTTATCAGTTTGTACATTGTGCTAGTTTTAATTCATGTTCTTACCTGGAGTTTTTTGCAACAAGTCTTAATGTTACAGCTCACACAAGTGTGTTGGAGCTGTAATAGTGGCATTCTGTTGATGTTTATTGTTGCACAGTTGGAACACAACTGATAAACAGGATGGTATTAGGTGGTTGTATCACAAGTGTTTGCCTTTCTAACATGTTAACATGCTCTGGTTGTATCATGCAGTGCTTATGAAGCACCTCCATTAAAAAAAGGGTCAAAGGGATAAAAAAGTAAAAAGCTGTTATTATTGAAAATAGAAAATTGGGTCGGGGGTGGTTGCTAAATAAATCTCCTTCAAAATTATCAAGCCAATTTATGCCCATTTTTGATGGAATGGTCCTTAGGTGATCATTTTTCAGAAACTTACTAGTAGGTTAAAAAAAAACCTATGGGAAATTCATTAAAAAATATTCTTGTCTTGAACTACTTGCTCAATTTGAACCAAATGTTGGTGGAATGATCGTTTCTGCTATTCAAATTCAGAAAACCTTTGGCATGATCTACATCTCCAATGCAATTATTTAGCCAAGTTTCAGGTCCATATTCTAAATAGTTCAATAGGAGTAGAGCAACAAAGAAAAATTGACTCCTAAGCTCTCTGTATATTCCTGGCTCCAGTAGGATATAAAAATATTAAAAGCTTCAGCACAGTCCCCACCCAATGCCCAGTCAGTGGCCCTAATTTCATTATATGTCTAGTGGTTCCTGTGATTATCCTGGATAGTATGTATTTTGAACTTGAAAAAAATTACCTTTGCACAATTGCTATGATATTTATATTATAGGCTGAAAATATCATCCAGAATTTGACATAAATGTGGATGATTTCAATCTGTAGAGTATGAGTAAGTGCTGGCAGGGCAGGCTGCAGAGTCTGCCACCATTTTTATTGTTCATATTCAATATTCACAATGAAAATGCAAGAGTTTGAAGTGTACAGTCCTCTAATTTACTACTCCTGCTACATGTATTAAACTACAGAACAGAATTGAAGCAAACTTTCACAGATTTTTAGTTCTAGGGTTCAGTATTGCACCTCCTACTTTAGGAAACCTCTAAAACTCTGGCCACAAATGCAAAAAAAAATAAATGGGATTCATGGCCTGAATTCATAACTCCTCGTTCAACACAGAACAGAATTTAACCAAACTTAAACAGATTCTTTGTTTCATCTCTTGTCTTTAAATTTTGATCAAATGACTTTCTTGGATTGATTGAATAGTTCACAGTATTAAACTGAGGACACATAGATCTAATATGTAGTTACTTCTCTATTGCTCAGAATATCTGAACAGCAAGTGGGAGCAGGCAAATCAAGTTTTCCAAGGATGACCAGTAGTTAGTTAGATATTTAAGATAAACAAATGAAAATTAATGCCTGTGCTGACAATCTTTGATTTTAGCTAGAAAACAAGTCGACCAAAGCATAATCAGAAATTATCATCTTAAATAAGTAAATCTTCATTTTCAAGAATTCAAGTAAACTCTATATAGCTGTCAGTTCATAACAGCTGCGACTGGCAAACCTTAATTCTAATGCAATATTTTTGTAACACCTTATTTGATTGGCTTTTATTCTACGTAAAATTCACAATCTATTTGTCATAACTAAGATGAACTCGTATAAAAAGCTGCCATGTTGGAACAATAGATTTATTGCTTGTTGAATACAATAAAATACACAAAATATTTTATATGTCTAACAAAAAAATTTACTTTAGAAAAATTTTATCCAAATTTGAAGCAGACACGAAGCCTATAAACGCCTGTTGTTCACATTTCAAAATGAAAGCGTTCAAGTGATGTCTTGTTGTTTCTATGACGTTTATCAGCGGGAAACATCCGCAATGTTTCGTGGAATTTCTTTTTGCACTGTTTATTTAATATAAATCAAAGGTTTGAATTACAATTGCATTAGAATGCATATAACTGTATTGTATTTTAAGCTTATCCACTACGCATCCCCAGGTAAACTCAATTTGCGACAGTAAAACCCATGATTTACGTCCTCAAAGCTACAATACAGTTATCTCCTAATTATTACCTTTCATAGACAATCTCATTGGGTGCATTCGAAAATCTCTCTATGGTTATCTTTTGGTATCTCTTAGGTTGAACGCCACCATCAGCAATTATTTGTTCATGGTAATCCTTGGGTAATCTAATATATCTTAAGGAGGTTATCCTAACACAGCCATTGTTACAAAAATAGATTAAATATGATATATAATTATTTTTAGTTAGAGAAGAAGGAGCTACAAAAATATTTCAGGGACTACCGCCAGCATTGTACAGACATATTGGTAATTATTTATCTTCAGAACTGCCTGTGTTATTTGACTGATATGAAATTTCAATTTCCTTCCTTTTAAAATTCATTATGCCATCTCAGCATCCCCGTAAATGAGGTCTTGACCAATGAAATTCAATCAGAACAATAACATTTCAAGAAGGCTGTTGCATTTAAGAAATGGTCCATTATTGAAGCTATTTAAATCTGTCCTTGTTTAAAAATGTATCAGCCATTTGTAATTTCTTTTATTAAGTAATTAGGCCTAAGTTGTGATTTTCTTTGTTTTGCGTCCATGTGTGGGTAGGTTTAAAGCATTGTAGTGTCATAAACAAACACAGAAAATAATTTGTATGCTTTGTAGAATTATCTCAAAAGCTCCAACAACACTATTGATGATAATCTGTATGTAGATATAACGGCTTCATATATATGCAGGCAATTAAACTGCAATCAAAGTTGTTCTTATTTTGTGTTTCTGTGATTTTCATGCGAATGGGTGGGTAGGTTTTGAAAATTTGACCTCACGCAAAACAAATAAAAAAACAAACACGACCTTTTTATAAATTGAATATTTATTCCAGTCCTAGTAAGCTACCAGTTGTCTTTAACATAACAGGAATAACTTTCTGTTAGTGTCCCGTCTTAAAATTTCACAGTTTGTAACTGATGTTAACCTGATACTGAAAATGCAGAAATTATTGGGATGTTTCTGTATTGCAAATACAGGATTGTAATTGCAATAAATAGAACTCACATTCCAAAATTGCCTATACTCTATGTCAGGCTTTTCTGGAGTGTGATTTTCAACCTTCATAAATTTATTTGTGCGATTCTGCCTTTGTATTTATATTCATTTAAAAGAAAGAATTATCCCACAGTTAACGGTTTATGTTTAACACCATTAAATAATGTTTTACATACTATTATCTGCCTCTGAAATTCTCTATGGAGATTTAACATTGAGGATCGGCCATCTTTGTTTTTGGCGGGAGCGCTTAAGTTTGACCTAGATAAAGTAATTTAAAACATATGCACATTTCTTTTGTTCGGAACTTCTCTTGCGATTCAAATAACAAGAATTACTTTTAAATTTCCATTCAAGTGCACCTTGAGCCATTTTTGCATGTTATCTAATCCTATTTTAATGACTTATTTATTACGCAGCGTTGACAATGTGTACTTCCGGTCTCGCCCTAGCGCTTTCAAAGAGCCACTTCGGTGAACAAATGGCTGACTTTACAATGTGAAATCCCCGTAGAGAATTTAAAACTAGGCGCAACTTAAAATACATTGTGATTGCTAAAAAGTATTATTGCAACTTGCTTGCACTTTTTTCAATCTACAAATTAAACACTATTATATAAGAATACGACAGACATCTTTTCTTCCATAACGTTTTTACCCATTCCAACAAACTCTGACATAGAGTATAGTTATGTTGTGTTACACTTTTCAAAACACCACAAAAATGACACTCCAATGATTGATGCCATGCAAACATTCACAATAATAAATGCATGTAATAATTTCTAAATTTATATTAACTAAATTAAAAGACCCTTAACCTGTAGAGGTGATTGTTTTCTTCCAAACTTCTTATAAATGTCATGTGGACTTAGATGGCCTCTGTGGTGTAATGATTAGCATGCTTGCCTCGAGTGCTGAAAGTTGTGGGTTTGATCTCAACCAAGTCAGACAGAAGGCATTAAAATTGGTATTTGCTACTTCTCTGCTTAGAATGCAGCATTAAGGAGTAAGAGCAAAGACTAGTTGACCCAGAGTAAGAATAATATATCTGGGTAAACTGGTTGTCTTCCTGTGGTTTGTTGCTTTCATGAGCTCGACATAAAAAATCTGTACAATCTAGTACAAAGCAGGATTCAAACCTCATCATTCATAAATATGCTCTCATTCTGAATATGCATGAAATATTTGCTCTTGGACTTTAAGCAATATTCAATCTATCAATCACAAAGTATTATTCCATTTAACTATAACTTACTTCTGTACTTTTTTTTCATTTTAGTGTATACAGGATGTAGAATGTCCATATATGAAGTAATCAGGGATAAAATTCTAAAGAAAAATTCAGATGGCAGCTACCCATTGTGGTATGTTGAAATTGGTTAATCTGAGTTTGTTTTGTTCAATTTGTCTTAAAACTTTTCAATTAAAGAAACTGTGTCATTGTCAAGAATATATTATAAATTGTATTAAGGTCCTAGATAAGAAGAGGTCAAAATCACATTGAGGACACTTTTGTCATGGAATATGATTTTTACCAACCGCGGAAGCAGGTCTAGGAGTTGGGTCTGTCTGTCCGTATGTCCCTCCCAATAAGCTTGTCATCCCAACTCCTCTGAAACTACTGATTCGATTTTCATGACACTTGGTTTTGAGATAGGACATCATATGTAGTTGTGCATATCGCCCGGAAAATTTGATCCCCTGAGTTTTATGGGAGTTATGCCCCTTTGAAAATAGTCATAAATTACATTGTCAGCGCAACTCCTCTGAAACAATGATCATTTGAAGCCCAATGAACTTAGTAGATTATCATATCCGCCCTTCAAAAAGCATCTGCTGCAGATTGTTTTTATCAAACTTTTCATTATATTGCCTGTTATTCAGGAAATACAAAAAACAAAAAAGCATTTATTACATGTCAAATCTGTTAGAAACCCAAAACACATGTAATAATGAATTATAGGTTTTTCTTCAATGAGGAAAGGCATTTTCTAGGTCAAGAACACTATGGCAAAAAAAAAGATAAAAAGGAAAATCCTCCCACTCACCCCATGTTTTTTATGAAGTTTGGAATATAATCTACTAATTAGGTGTTCTTGACCTTAACAGCTTGTAATGTCTGGTGACTTTTTTCACCAAAATGAGTTCATTTTACATTAATTTTAAATATTTCATGGTCCAGGAATCCCTTTACACTTCTGTAATTGTAGCTTTTTGAATTTCAAAATTCATAAAGGATTTAATTCATATTCAGTAAATTTACTATAATTTGTGATTGGTACATATCTGGAATTATGACTTTCTGAGAAAATTGAGACAATGAGAATCTATTTGAGTAAATTTGAGTACTGTTTTAAGTTAAGATTTAACCACAATAAAAGTGTATAAAACATCTTGAAGGTAACTTTGTTTATTTCTGTACACCCCATATTATGGCAGTCAGTTTTATACCACTGTTCTTAAGGAGGTAACCAAAATAACCTTATCACAATGAGCTTCACATTATGAATTGAGTGCACCTTTTTTTGAATGGATAAACCAGGTGAAAACACAGTGATCTGTACATGAAAGTTTCAATCAACTACCTTGAGCACCCAGACCCCAGGAATGTGTATTCTACAATTTTCTAAAAACCAGCAAAAAGAGTTATAATATTTACTCCTTCCATGTTAAATCTCACAGTGAAAAAAGAATAAGAAAGAATAAACAAATATTTTTCGCAAAATTCCTTGAAAATCCAAATGTGTTTAGAACTAGAACTGTTTTTAAATCTTCTGTAAAGCAATATTTTAACACAGTAAGTTTAAAAAATGAAAGATGAAATAAAATATCAAGGAGACTTCATCATATTTCATCAAGAAGGTTTCCTTGCCCTTATTTTTGGTAGAATCCCACTCATTATGACAAATAAAAAATCATATTGTTCTTTCTATATCCTTGTTTAAAGCCAAATTTCTAAATGTTGATAAGGCCATTAAATTTCTATGTTGCTTGTAAAACCCTTGTACAAAATTAGAGTTGGCCAGAAGTTAATTTTTAGCTTATCTGGCCAAAAAGACCATGTGAGTTTTTTCCATCGCTTGGTGTCCGTTGTCTGACAACATTTCAAATTTTTATCTTCTCCTCTGAAACTACGGGTTCAATCTATACCAAACTTTCGCAGAATGTTCCTTAGATGGTCCCCTTTAAAAATTACACATCTTGCATTTTGATCAGCCAACCAATCTGGGTGGCATTATTAAAAATTGAAAAAAAAATCTCCGCTCAAACTACTGAGCCAGTTAATGCGAAAATGAACTGGGGGTCCAAAGATGATCCTTTTAATACGACCGCAAAAATTTTGTGGTCGTATTATGTTATGGGCATGTCGGCGTCGTCGTCCGTAGACAGTTAGGTTTCCGTTCAATTACTTTAGTTCTATTATTTGGATCCATTTGAAATTTCAACACAATGATACCATATATAGAATACAGGTTGGGATTGATTTGGGTGATCTAGCCTCGACCGTTTTCAAGGAGAGTCCAAAAGGGGATTTTTCAATTTTCAAATGTAAGTTTTTTTATTTTTTGTTCAATTTTGATGAGGGTTTTTTCCATTGAGGAATAATTCAACACAATAGGCTTGATAAAGGGGTTCAAAAATGGCCACGCCCTAATTTCTTAAACTTTTTTTATTTCTCGTCCGATTTTGATGGGACTTCTTCCAAATGATTTCTTTTGAAAAATGTAACAAAAGTTACTCCAAGCATTTAATGCAGAATTTACCGTTTTTTTAAAGGGGTCAAAGGGTTTAATAAATGCGATTTGCAGGAGACAAGAAATATTTATTTTTCATCCGATTTTGATGGTTTTTTTTTCATTTTATTCCTCTTAATGAGAGCTATCGGTAGTTTGTCAACGGATTTTCTCTCTCTCGTACCGTTTTCGAGCTAAAAGGGGTCAAAGTAGTGGGGGGGAGGGGAAGTTTATTTCTTTTAATATGGACAAATTTTATTTTTAATCCGATTTTGATGGGTTTTTTTTCCAAATGACTCCTCGTGAAAAATGCAACAAAAGTTACGAAAGGCATTTTTGTAGCTTTTTCCGATTTTTGTATAAAAGGGGTCAAAGGGTTTAAAAAAAAGCGATTTTGCAGGAGACAAGAAATTTTTATTTTTCATCCGATTTTGATGGTTTTTTTTTTCATTTTATTCCTCTCAATGAGAGC
>JAULBM010305137.1:0-18500 GCA_032357055.1 Geukensia granosissima
ATTAATCCATTTGGCCAAGTGGTTTCAGAGGAGAAGATTTTTAATATATCAGCCAATCAGAAACAAGAATTGCCTGTCGCGGCCATGTTTGTTGACAGATCGGGACGAAATGAGGAAACTTTATAAAGGACCTTATATAGATGCTTTCTACCAAGTTTGGTTCCATTTGGCCCAATGGTTTCAGAGGAGAAGATTAAAATGTGAAAAGTTTACGGACGGACGACGGACGCCAAGTGATGACAAGAGCTCACATGGCCTCTGGCCAGGTGAGCTAAAAAAGGTCGAAGTCTTGGCAAACAGGAAATGGAAAGGGGACCTGACTGGATACTGCCTTATATGATGCATTTCACCATACCAAAGGTCCCTGCATAATATCAGAAAGCTAACCTGCATGGTTGCTGAGAAAAGTGACCGAAATTTTCCAACATGAGAAAATGGTCAAAGTCTCAGCAAACAACTGCCGTACATAATACACTTCCCTATGCCAAAGGTCTGTGCCAAATATCAGGAAGGTAACCTGTATGGTTTCTGAGAAAAATGTGACGGAAATTTTCAAACTTGATAAAAGTCAAAGTCTCGGCAAACATGAAGTGGACAATATCCAACTTGAAACTGCCTTACATGATACACTTCACCATACCAAAGGTCTGTGTCAAATGTCAGGAAAGCTAACCTGCATAGTTATTGAGTAAAATGTGACAGAAATTTTCCAACATGAGAAAATGGTCAAAGTCTCGGCAAACAGGAAGTGGAAATGCGACCGACTTGAAACTGCCTTACACAATACATTTCCCCAAAACAAAGGTCTGTGCCAAATATCAGGCAGCTTACCTACATGGTTTGAGAACCAGAGGCTCCCAGGAGCCTGTGATCCCTCACCTGGCTAAGAGTTGCTGAATCAAAGTAAATATGAACAAAGATTTAACACATTGCTTGATAATTCTCTGCTTATTTTTCAACATAATAGAAGTCCAATACTGGTTTCTGAAAAGAAGATGACAATAAGAAATTCCCATCAAGTCCAATGTTAAACTAAGTTTCCTCATGGCAGCCATTTTGAATTTCTGATTGACAAACAATTCACAAGTTATTTGAAGGACCATCTGACAATCATTTCTGCAGAGTAACAATCCAATCCACTATGTAGTTTCTGACAAGAAGATGTTTGAAACTTGGACCAATCAGAAGGCATAATTGGCCCTGTCGGACATGTTGAATTCCAGATCGGCACCAATTTCACAAATCTGGCAAAGGACCACTTGCTTAACATTCCTACCAAGTTGTGTTGAAATTATTTTAGTTCTTTCAGGGAAGATGATGAAAATGTAAAATTCCCATTGGGTCCAATGGTTAACTAAGTTTTGTCATGGCGGCCATTTTCAATTTCTGATCGGCAAACGATTCACAAGTTAAGTACAGAACCATCTAACAATCATGTCTGTAAAGTAACAATTCAATCTACCTTGTAGTTTCTGACAAGAAGATGTTTGAAATTGAGACCAATCAGAACATATAATTTGCCCTGACGCCATGTTGAATTTTCAATCCGCACCAATTTCACAAATCTGGTAAAGGACCACCTTAGAAGCATTTCTGCCAATTTTTGTTGAAATCTGTTAAGTGGTCTTAGAGAAGAAGATAAAAATGAGAAAAGTTAACAGACGACGACGACGACACCGACGACGACGACGGACGCAAAGTGATGACAAAAGCTCACATGGCCCTTTTGGGGAAAAACTTAACCTTCATTTAATATGTTTTAAGTGTGTCTATTTATAAATTATGTTATCCTTTCTTTCACGACAATGAAAACACTCTGGATTTTACATTATATACAGTATCGCTATACACACCAATCAACCATTAGTTGTTGGCAGTATTTGTTAGATATAGAAATACGAGGTGTTTGTTTGATTTTAAATGCAACAGCCATCCAGAAAGTATACAACAATCATCTGCTAGTTACTCTACAGCCTACAGCCTTTAGCTATGATCCTGCCAGTAAGGCATATTGTAAAGGACCAACCCAAATAAAGTCCAGTGTAGAATATCCATGTGAGAGATCAGAAGTGCACAGCGCAATGAGACAAGACAATTTAAATGTGATGATATTCAAATGTAGCAAAAATCTGCCAATTAAGAAGAACTATTTTTAAATACAAGGCGGCACCCATTACAACAGTGATTCCTCGAAAATGATATCCAAGTAATATTATTAATCTTAATTAGATTTTATGATGCTGTTTAAGGGTGTGAAATTAGTTTTTGAAAATTGACTTGGTCAATCAAGTTATTTGAAATTTTATGATACTATATATCTATATATTTTTCATTGTTATTTTAAGAGTTGTTTCCCTTCCGCGATACACTCCATGTTATTTATATCTCGTTTCTCAAAGACGATATTAAAAATAAACTTTACATTTATAATTTGTATAAAAAGTTAAATAAAAAACTGCAATAAAATTACTGGGTTTTTGTCTACTGTGAATCACGCCTTGCCTTGGTTTAAGAAATAACCATACTTAAGTTTTTCATATAAAACAATAAAATACAAAACCAATCAGACTGCTGGTTTCTGGTTTAGGACCGGCACATAAAATATGTGGCCGGGTCAACATGGTTATCAGCATTCAACCCTACCCATCATTGCAAGTATTGTGACAAAAAAAACTTTGAAGTAGGTACCATGTAAGCCGAAAATATGACTAGATATTAATCAGATATATCAGATTGAAAAGGAATTTTGTTGAATTTATCCATATACAGAGATTCAAAACAGTAGAGAAATAAGTATGTTATTAAAGGAACAAAGTTGGCGTCTCATAGAAATTTTCATAACCTAATTCTATAATTGGATAAATTTTGCGATAAACTGATGAAAATATTGTCAACGTTGATTAATTGAATGTTGCTTAACGTCCAGGGGCAAATGTTTCAGGACACAACCATATCATACACTGATAATGAATCAAGCCTGTTTTGTACTAGATCGACACGTTGAGCCGGATTATTCACCAGCTAGCTCAACAAAAAACCGTCCGTAGGAAGATGTGTTACTTTACCCAGACACATTATTCGTACTGTTGGCAAGTCTTTGAACTTACTCTGAAATGTTGAAGCAGCAAATACTAATTTTATATGTTTTGATTTGACCTGGTTGAGGTTTCCTACGACTTTCCGCACTCGAGGCGATCAATTGTTTGAAGAGGAAAATTAACTGAAAGTAAGTGTTTCCTTTATAGTTAAGTTTTTCGCCGATAACAGACCGATAGCCATTATAGCAATTATAATTTTGATTTGTTTTATTTAATGCTCACTAGAAGAGTTATGGACATGTCTGCTTAATATGATTATCTGCATTACAAAGGGTTAAAAGTAGTGGCATGGAGTTTCAAACAGGTAAACAGCATAATACAATTATAAAAAACAGATATTTTTAACAATGAAGGGTTTCTTTTGCGATTAAGATGACGCGATAAAGGTAACGTTTTTTGTCGGTAAAGTCAATAAAATATTGAAAATAAATCTGAGCTCATTTCGATACATGTATAAAGCTATTACAAGATGAACATGCGTTCGAAACAACGTGCTAACCTGCTTTTGCTTTTATCTTCATTGCTGGGTGCATCAAGGCCATGTATTTGTTTTTTGGTTCTGCAATTCTTGTCAGTTATTTCAGATACAGTGCAAATTCCTGATTCCTTAATTCACTAATAATTATAGACCGTAAATCAGATTTTTTTTCAGGGAAATTCTTTCACCGAATTCAGAGTGAAAACAGTTAAAAAAGACAATAGCTGCTCCATATAATTTTTAATTTCAAACGAGTGTGGACTGAATTTAAAAATATTATCAAAATAAAACTACAAAAGAGACAAAAATCAAACCGGACAGGACTTATTTTAATTTTAATATCAGGAGAGAATACGCATATGATAGAATTTAACAAAACACTTTTTCTTTTCAAATAGAAAATTCTCATTGCATGGACCATTCTAGCAATAGTGTCTCGGATTTTTTGTCAGATATTTTTCTCACGTTTTCGCACCATCATTTCTCAGACATTTGCAGCCTATCTGTTACATGATAGATTATGATTAAGATTACAAACAAAGTGTAGTACCCCCCGAAATAACTTACGAGCAACAGTGAACAAGTCCAGGACGAACACAAACACAATTGGAACAACCAATACGTGTTGATCCACCTTGACTTATATGCTTTCTTCTAAGGGTGCAACCCTCATCGCTGTTTCTCGAATCTGTATAAATATAATATGTGGATTTTGTGGAATACTAATGGATTGTACAACTATAGTATTTTGTATGAATTATTTCACCTCAGATGCTGAAGATACTGAAGAAATTTGAAAATCGACACTATAGTCTTGTCCGCTGGTATAGAAGATCCAACTTATAGATAAGGACGGATCTTTTCCTGTGATCTACTTATTCTATCCGCTTTAAGATTGTAATACATTCCAATTACACTAAAATGAATTACAACATATCAAAAATGGACAATGCGGGGAAAGACGTGGGGAAGCTTTAAAAATATAAATGCTTACTTTTCAGGACTACCTAGGTTAATCCACGGTGTTTGTGTCCGTCTTCATTGTTCATAATCGTACATTTGTTTTCACATGTTTCAGGCATAAATATTAAATATGCAGTATGCGCCATGTTCTGTCCTTTTATTGTTTGAGATTGCCGTGTATGTCAACTTGTCCCATTTTGTCTGATGCTTCGGTTTTCTTCCAATTTAGGTGAACTGGTTCGACATGTGGACTTAAATCTTATGCTTAAATAACTTATGGTATCATAAGCAACAAATACATATGTTTGGTATGCCATCCTTAAAGGCGGGTTGAAAAAATAAACAAATATGTAAACCCGTTTTGACATAATCTGAAAATCATTCATGTAAGAGAAAAAATAAATTACAAAGTTTTTTTCCAAACATTTCCTTGTCATTTACCTTAGCATACAATTTGAAGCAATTTCGCCCAAATTGTTGATTTTTTCTTGAGAAATCTAGATATTTTACTGAAGTTAGTTTAAACCTGCGAAAGACTATTCATCCTCCAATTTGTAAATCCATAAAATAAAATAGGCTTAAAATCATCCCCATGGGAACCAAAATTTTACTTACAAGTAATCTCAGCTATATATTGACTTCATCCGCCGCCATTTCCAAAATTCGAATAATATATGCCGTTTGGTAACCAGAAATCCATAAGGTATGACTTATCTTCTTACTTTTGGCTTCTAGCGTGTCTGATCAAAGTCCAGAACAGCGCTTTACACTCAGTTAAATTCGACCTTTGAATATTTGTCATAAAACGTATAAAGGATGTAGATTATTTCTTTCTGAAATAATTCCATAATTTTTCCTTAAAAATTTTGTTTGTCGACTTATTGAACATAGGTAACTTTGTGGTTTGAAATGCTCATTGAAAGTTACTTTAACTGTCCTGTCGAATATATATTCGTCAGCGTTTCGTTTTTAATGAAAACAACAACCACCTGTCGGTTCAATTGTAGTATCTGGGAGTATACGACTAAACCAATACAAGACATTCAAATTTAATGAACTTTTTTAGTTAACCCCACAGATGTCAGTAGACAAAAGCACAAAGCGAATAATGTTTCTGAGCAAGATATCTGTTCTATTCGTGAACTTTGATATGTCTGATATTGTGGACTACGTTTCGATCCATATCAACAAATAGTCATTCATAACCAAATAAAACACTACGTTTATTCATATGCATAAATTATATTACACCATTCCCCAGAATTATAAGGACGCATATCTTTGTCAATATAACTACAAAAATATAATTTATGCGAAACTGCATTTTGAACAATTCTGAAATAAAACTAAGTACTTACGTAGGATAGATTGGTAATAGCACGCAGCTTGACACTGGAATACTAAAACCATGAGAAGCAACCCAAGATTTACTGCAATCATCATTTTAAAACTATAACCGTTGTCAGATATCGTCTATTGACTAATACACTTTATGTTTCATGTGACAAACATTCACAGTCCTAAATAAAGGGCATATTTATTAATTACTTAGTAGTCTTATATCGTTACTCTCATCTTGTTTTGATGAACAAGTATGTTAAGTGTATATATTTAACCATTCATTAAATGTTTGTTGACTTTGTCCTCGTCACAGAGTTTTTAGGATTTTGAGAGGTTACTCCGTTTCGCAGTTCATTCGACACTCTCGTGTCTGTTCCAATTAGTCGGATTTTCTGAAGAGAGCATTGCATTTGTCGCATAATTTACTACAAGAAGGATACATCCAATTAAGTTTGAAATTAATCTCCTTAATTTCTATGGTCTCTATCATGAATTGGTTGATCCAAATGTTATCAGGATATCTCAAATGATGGCCGACTGGTGCAGGAATTTGATTAAAACTAGCCAGTACAGATCACTGTAGTCTGTCACCTTAACGGTGCGAGTTCGAATCTCACTTTGTACCACACCAAACAAAAAAAAAATGGTTGCAATTAAATCCAAAGTGATAAGATTTGTCAGTTAACTTCCAAGGTCGGTAGTCTTCTCCGGGCACTTTGGTTTCCTGAATCAGTCAAAAAACTGACCACCGCGATATGACTGATACATTGTTGAAAGTGGCGTCAAATCCCATAACAAACAAACACACATTTTGAAATTAAATTGTCGACTTTAAGATGCTAATACAATAAATATATAATCTAAGTATAAATAAAATATCATACATTTGATTTTCTGTTAATGAATATGAAGTGATTTCTACATCCTCAGAGATGAAATTAAATTCACTAGTATAGTATGCATTATAGTTTGTATTTGTAACAAGCGTGTTTTGTATTTGTTGCTAATGCGAGTCTTCTCTGTTTTCCAATCAGTAAAAATTTCCAGTATTTCCGGTACGGTATAAATTCTGTGCAAATCATTCATCGACCCAGTGGCGTATCTAGCGTTAAATGAAGAAGGTCAAAGATAAGCACATGGCAATACATATAAGTCAATTAAGGACTCAAGATTGCAGGTTTATCTCTATCGGAATGTTGATTTTGTATTTAACGTTTATAACACTTATAAGTACTGTCAATGGTAAGTAGCTTTACCTTTTATACAATCTGTTTTAGGTCAGGAGTGTAAAATACTTTTATTTGAAAGATACGATATTCACGCCTCGAAAAATAAGACATCATCGAAATAAACTGACATCAACAATAAGAAAATATGAAAATGAAATTTCTTTTTTAACCATCTGGTAATCAAACAATAACCTTAAAGATAGGTCATTATCCGTTAAGACCCTCGGAAAATCAACCTACATTCTGCCATAATCATACATGTGGTCAAATTCATCTGCATTTATCTTTTAATTCAATTTTCACTAACGGTTTTTTAAATAAAGAGCACTGAATGTAAGGATTGTCATCTATATATATTTGGAGTATCAACATTCATTACGTCATATGCTGTTTATTGCATTTGGTCCACGAATGTGACTAGAAATTCATAAAGTTTGTCTGATCTTTCTATTTTTGGCCCATAGCGAGTTTGATAAGGGTAAATCCAGGCGTTCAATTAAATTTGATTTATGAATATATGTCATCGTAGGTAGGATGTTTAACGTATTTTTCCGACATATATCCCATACTTTTTCTTTTAATCTTTTAAAAAGTTGTGTATATCAAATTGTACATGACTTACTGAACGTGCTTTAAATTCGCGGACAAATGTCGTTTTTAACAACCTCATAGTAAGTTACTTTAGCTAATGTGTCGAATATAAACAACACCGTTCCCTTTTAATGAAAATTGGTCCAGTAGTAGTGCGATCAGATTGAGTTTGGGAGTCCACGACCAAGGCAATACAAGACATTAAAAATTTATGAGATTTTTGGTGCTGACTTACAGCAGTAAGAAAAAAAATACACAAAGACAGCAAGCAAAGAACAAAAATGTTTCTGAGCAAAATATCTTGGCATTCTGCATACTTTTACCTTTTGAATTACATATGGAAGGTTAAGTCTAGCTTGGCGTTCCGATCCATATTAATAGAGGTTTATTCATTACTAAATTGAACGCTTTCTTTATTCAGTTGCATAAAATATATTACCACTTTTCCACCAGAATAGTAAACACGCATAGCTATTTCTTTATAGCTAATAAGCATCACGAATTTCTCCGGAATAGAAAAAAAAATAAGTATTTACGTGGGATAGATAGGTAATAGCACGCTGCTTAACATTGGGATAATAAAACCACGAGAAACAACCCAAAATTTACTGCCATCATCATTTTAAGATATAACTGTTGTCAAATATCGTCTAATGACTAATATACTCTATCTCACATGCCATGAACATTAAGGGCATACTTATTACAAAGTACACTTCACATTGTTACTTTCATCTTGTTTCGATGAACAAGTATGTTAAGTGTATATATGGGTGCAGGCTGTTTCGTAACTAGGTCGTTTCGTGCCTGGTCATTTCGTAACTAGGTCGTTTCGTGCCTGGTCATTTCGTAACTGGGTCGTTTCGGAACCAAGTAGTTTCGTACCTGAGATATTTGACTAAAGATAACTAGCTGCCACTATCGTTTAGAGCATTTATTTTATTTTCCAAATTCAAATTCACTCATCGACACAGATATGACTATGGTCCAAAATATACATAGTGTAAAGTAATCAAAAATGACAAATTTACCTAATAAAAATAAGTAATGTATCTCTGATATTTTAAACATTGAATAGAAGATTAGATATAGCTTTCCCACAAAATAAAATTTTCAGGCGCGGACTTCAATAGAATTTTGTGCCTTGTGCAGGTTTTCCTTTGTTGTTTTGACTATTTTTATAAACACTTAAGCAACTTTCGCGGCTACAAAATATTTCCTGTACCATGTGCAGGATACCTTAGGAGTTTTTAACTATTTTTATAAACACTTACTAATATTTTCGCTGACAACAAAAGATTTCATTGGCTTAGGGCAGTTTAACCTTAGTGTAGTTTTAACTATTTTCATATTAACACTAAATAATTTGTTTCGCGGACTACATGTGTACAACGAATGCATGACCCTTGAGCATGATATCCTTTATTAGTAGTTTTAATAGTCTTTTGTGTACAATAAACATAGTCCAATTCAGATATTCAATTGTTTATTTTTGACACAAATATATAAAATATATAAATAAATAAATTAATTAATAATTAAAATAAAAATATATGATATATACATAAATAAGTAAATGATTCGTCCAAGTAAAGCCTACCTCAATCCAATCTCCATTGGGTGATGGCATATTCTGTTTTATAACTCAGCTTCATATTTTGTTTTGGTTAATTATTTTCAAACTCAATATCTGATGCAAATAAATAAAACAATGAATGAAAGAATGATTAAATAAAATGAAGTGTGGTTTGTGTAATTTTCCGTCGTTTATGAATCGACACGGTTACGATACGACCCAGTTACGAAACGACCAGGTTCAAAACGACTCAATTACGAAACGACTGACATCCGTATATATTTAATCATTCATTAAAATAAAAAAAATGTTGACATTGTCCACGTTAAAATAAAAATAAAACATGCTCCACTATCCATAAACTGATCTAGATATATTTCTCACATAATATCAAATGAGGCCCGGTGCATGTAAAACCATAAAACTAGTGGATAAATTCTATTAAAATCACGAACGCCATCATGGCTGGGACCATTTTTTAAAACCATTTTATTTAAACATTGCAAGGTAAAAGCATTAGCAAGACTTCAACCAAATCATGATAGTGACCAAAAAACTTCCGGAGTGATGACTCTAATCTTTCCCTGAAAATCCCTTGGCTCAGTAGCTTTCATGTCAGCTGCAACCCTCTATAAAAAATTCCTGATATGAAGCACAAGCCCTGGAGTATGGCTTCAATTGAGAAATATACACTTCGTATGCAGGTATGGCTGGAATGTTGCAAACAAGAACGGAAATTTTACAATGGGAAAATCAAAGTCATCTCTCTTTTATAGATTTTTTTCATGGTTAGGAGGTTCTTAGGGTAACTGATAGCCATGATTTGAGAAAGATGGATTTCCCTCATAATTACGCATAGGGTTGCAGGGTCAATGACAAACTATTAAACCAGCCAGTTAAGGAATTTTCCCTGCCATCTCACTGTGAAATACATTTACATGTATTTTCGGTATTGTCACGGGGATCTTCCTAGGCACTGGTTTAATACTCAAGTTCATATATTTACATGTTTGTTTTATACAAGTCCCTTTTTATCTACAAATTACAATATGTTCATATTATCAGAAAAGCACATCCAAACACATGAAGACTCATACTACATACTGACCACACTTTAGATTCTAACTCTTTCATACGTACATTTTGGAAGGCCTTCCGCATTTGCTCGGACACCTAAAATGTATCAAACTCCACGACTCTAGACAAATGACAAAAAAAGAAACATAAATTTATACAATGTGTATCAGGGGTAGTCGAAATCAAAACACAGGTGCACCATTAATTGAATTTAACGGTCATTCAGATAATTTGTAACAGTACATATAATTAATCACCCAGACTTGACCTGGACTTGATCATTTCTTACTGACAATCATAAATCTTTATCATTAAATTAGAATTAAGTTCTAAATCTATGATAGTATATATGTAGCTTCATTCTCTATATAAAGGTGCACTGTCTTTCCACACGGCTTCATTATTTATACTTACACGTGTTAAATGTATAAATGTATTCTTATTGATAAGATGAACATGTGCATATAAGCATAGATAACGCAGCTACTTGTATAAGTTTTATAGGATTATTACAATGAAGAATGCTGTAAAATTTCAAATTTTATTGAAGGAGCTTTACCGTTCCATTCCTTTTTCCGTTCCGCGTTTAAGCAACACACTCTTTTATGTTTAAGTAGGTAATATATAAGCACTAGTTGATATATTTATCAATCATATAGTTCCAAGTTCGCATATTATATTTTGACGATAATGTTGATTTTGTGTTTAACCATATTTACATTCATAAGTACCAAAAATGGTAAGTTGCTCTACTTTTTATGAATAAAAAGTATAGTACTGTGCCACAAGTGAAGAAAATCTTCAAAATGTTCATCTTATTTGATATAAAACAACATTTCATATCTAATTTTGATAATATTTTCACCGCCAAACAGAGAATTTCAGCAGTTTATTTGTATATATGGATAGTATTACTTGTTTTGTGGTGTCTGAGAATCAGCTTTCATATGCAAACACAAAGAATAAACATAATGTCACATTTTTACTTACTTGTATATTAAATAGTGACATTAAAATTTCAATTCTGTGTTTAAATCATTCATTCTCAAAAAATTAATATCAGAAAATTGTATGCAGATAAACAATAAAACGGATTAAAATTTGCTGTTTATTGGTGAAAATTTCATCAATATTGGATAAGAAATGACTACAAAATAATGTTTAATAAATGTGAATTTATATGAAGGAAGAGGGACATTTTTAAAATTATCTTCAATTTTGGCACAGTACTCTGTATTTTACTATTTAAGTCAAGAGTTGAATACTTCCACAGAGAGATACGAGATGCACGCTCCGAAAAGATCAGACAAATCGAACCAACTAAAACCCAATATTGGAACAAGATTGGCTTAGCATCCAGTGGCAAATAATTCATGCATATTCAGGACGAGAAAAAGTTCAACAATTATCAATTTCGAAAAGTGGGTGGGATGTTACACAACAAGGCAACGTTTTTTTACTGCCACTGGAAAAAGTGAAGGGTAGGGACGAAAAATTTAGCCGTTTCTAGCGGCATTAACCTGCTCAATTTCGAAAACTACAGAAAGGGTCTTATGTGCAAGGAGAGTGGCACTCTCCAAACACGTCACCCACTATGGTCCACTCCAGGATTTCTGTATGATAACCTGGCAACCCACAACAATAGGGCCTCCTCTATCCGCCACCTGGGGGTCGCTCTGGGTCAGCTCTGTAAGTCGAGCCACGGAGACCGCTCTGGTGCCCAGGGAAAAAAATAGAAGAAAGTGATAAAAGCCCTAGACTTCTCAAAAAGGTGAGTGGTAGCGTTTTCTGAATTAATGAGTGCTAATATTCTCTAATCTTAATGGTCATTAAGGCTAATTTTTGACCCAAGACTTAAGCTAAAAATGACAAGTGGCTAACATCTATTATGTTATACATGTATCGGTTGTATTTTTAATATGTCTATTAAAAGAAAATTCAACAGTTGTTTTGTTTAATAGGTCCTTCAACGGTCACATTGCATATAGAAATTTGTATAAATATAAAAATACGAAGAAATTCCTAAATTTAATTTTAAAAAATTACACAAAACTGTCGATTTTAATATAGATGTCATAAAAACGTCGGAAACAAACTTAGCTGAACTTAAGATCTATCAATCACATATTTAGTTACCTTTGTGATGTTTTGTGCGACGAGGCTTACTCCTTGAAATATTCATAAAGCATATCAAATTAACCATACTAATGCAGTAATTGTAGTCTTGTAACACAATACTCTGTTCAACAAATATGGGAAATTTTGATACTACTGGATACGTGATCAAGGAGTTACCCCTATTCAGCAGCATTTGAGAAAAAACATAGGAATGTCGATATCAAAACATAGTAAGAGGAGGCATTAATATCGAATAATGAAACCTCCAACTGTTAAAGTTGCAGGATTTTAGAAGTTAAATTAGTAATGGATATTTTTGTAAAGCAATTTTCGGTTCAACTTATATCAGACAAGTCCGACGTCTAGGCTCCTGAAATCCCTCGGCACATTTAGTCTACCTATACTGGCTCGGCCAAGTGGTTTCAAAATACAAGTTCAATACAGTACTAATGTTCAACAAATGTGAGTTATTTGATGGTGTTTGACAGGTGTTTCAAGGGGTAAACTCAAGTTACATCTCAACAAATATAGTCTGCAACCACATTGGTATCAATCTATAAAGGCAAAACCGGTGAATATATCCATAAGTCATATACACAGACAATATTTAAACGATGTCATGAATGTAGACCTCACATGACTTACAATGCATTTATATCATAATCCACTTGTCATGCGTATTACATGTAACCATCTGTTTTACACAGTGCAAAACACACGCAATTGTGAAACATCAAATAAATAAACATGTATACATGTAGGAATAATAGCCAGAGTCGATAATACAGAACAAAGGAACAATTAGCTTGCCCTCCCTTCCAGGGCACCTGGACAGACCATGGTTTTTGAAGAGTTCCTTTTATTTTAGCTTTAGTTTTCAGTTTAGAGTTATGTGTCCCTTATTTGTCTTTCGTTTCATTTTGTTGGTTATGGTCTTGTCTTTCTTCTGACTTAACGATTTCTGTTTGGCCCTTTTTCTACCTTTGAATTCAATATCAACCTGTATGGTTGCATGCTATGTCTGTTGAGTTATAACTCCATTTATTCTGCGTTTTACGATAACTTAAATTCCAGTTTTCGACAAAACTAAATACTCCAATTTTATATCCCAGTATATATATTTTTAATGACTTTTGTGTTGACAATGACGTTTAAACGTTGAACAATTCGGTCCACAGGTATCTTTGAACATTAATTTGCCATGTTTAGTAAATTAAATTTATTTTATCACCCTTTTCGAACTTTTTCCTATTTTGACCTTTTTTAAAGCACGTAAAAGGTTCTTCAATTTCACACCACATCTTACAGCTAGATCAACATTTTAAATTACTGTCTACGATGCAGAATAGCCGCTGTGGGACAAATAGAGAAAAAAATCCATCATTATGATACTGAAACGGCCTTTCAATGGAAAATAAGAAATAATTTGTTTTTTATTAGACCAAGAGCAACATTTCCTTCAGTAAAACAATTGCTACTATATAGGATACACTCATGAAGATCCACATGTAATTTTCTTTTAGGGAGACGTATGCACTGCTTCAGTTGCAAAGGAATTTCAAGCATATCTGACTGCTCACAAACAGCTATCTGTGGCGATATGGAGGTAATTGTTTTAAACAGAAAATAAGATAGAATCTGAGACCACAAATTCTTCTACAAAAAGTTATATTAGATATTTCTACAAGTGTGTCACTACTGTTCCGCGCATACTAAACCTTGGCTGAAATCAGGTTTTCCGACTGATTAGCATTTTCTTATTTCATACAGTCTTGCATGTTGCACGCAGACAATGTACCAATTCAGAATTTCAACTTTCGTCCTTGTAAAATACACTGCACAAGCTCTGCCTCCTCGCAAGAGACGTATTGATCCATCAAAATCAATCAGAACATGGACGTTCCCAGAGAATTCAGTTGCAAAAGGTGATTTGCCAATTACCGACTTTGCTTACGTTCTTTAAAAATTTCACTCAAGGAAAGTAATTCCAGTACAATTGATACCACGTGACAGCGGACAACTTGCCAGATTTTGTGATCAAACCATTATAAAACGTCACGCCGTCAATTGAAATCTATAAAATGTTAAACAAAACAAACGATCACATTTAAGGACATTTACCCATATCTTTTCATTTAACATGACATGACTGAGGAATTCCATAACGACAGACGTGAGAACGACAACACTTATTCACTCCTAAAGAAAGAAGCCCATGTTTATTTTGTAACTGACACCTGTAATGGCCGCTGTGATGAATTCAGCTGTACTTGTTTTACTTTCACTGTTGATCAGCAAAATAACTCTATAACAAATTCTAGTTAAACTAACTCTCGAAAAAGCCTTTTAAGTTGTGAGAGAATATACTTTGCCGCTGTTGTATTGGTAGTATACTTTTGACAGGAAAGATGAATATTAGACAAACGATTGATCTTATATAAAAGAGGAAAACACTACTGTACTCCGCTTTCGTGTAGGGAGCAGCTGCAAAAAAATGATTATATAATGATTTGCTCTTATTATAACCACAAACCAAATTAGGGAATCACCCTGTCTGTCTCCTTAGCTATCCCTTCGTTGGTCCGTCTGTACACAAACCTTGTAAGCTCATCTCCTTCTCCATCAGTACATTTCAATGAAAGTTTACATGAACATAAAAACAATGTGTAGATTTGCATGTAGGAAGGTTTTAATCTTAAACAGGAGTATGTTTGTGATTTGTATTAAAAGTATGTCTTCTTAAACATTTGACTTATTTTTTTCAAGGAATGTTATGTACAAAAATATACAGACGATTCTGGAATAAAAAGATTTGATGTCGGATGTGTTTCAAAAGCCGTAAGTATTCATCAATTGGATGGCATATCTATCATGGTGAGGATGTATCGTTCAAAAATAAAAAAAACGGATATAGGGTTACAGTGTAACGTAAAAAACTATTAACAAACATGTAGGCTTAAAAATGACTAAGACCAACACCATACACCAACCTAGAAAGACTTATACAGCCAACTACGTTAACAACATAAAGTTTAGTAGTAACAGTAAACACAAAAACAACATGAACAAGGAAAGATGTTAAAGACTTGAGGTCATATCTTTAGGAATCTCATCCTGAGTTTGCTTTACTTTACTGCCAGCATTCATTATAGAGGAATCCTTTTTTTAAATGTATTTGTGTTAAGTATTTTTGTTGTATATTTTACTCTCTAGTCTGATTGGCCGAATTTTTGTTTGATAGTTATAGTTTTTCTGTTACTGCTTTTGTTTTCTTTGTTTCGTTTGCCCACTCGTTAGGGAGATATCAATGTTCTGACATAAATAGAAAATGTGTCAAGAAATATCAAGGGGATATTCGATGAAAAGGGGAAATGTAAAAGTACTGACAAACTCCGGAGAATAACGAGGACAAGATCAAAACGACAAAAACACAAGACTTAAAACTAAAAAACAAATGAACAACATGGACCCCACCAAAAAATCGGGGGTAGACTTAGGTGCTGCGGAAGAGTAAGAAGTCTCTGCTTCCTGCAGGACACCCGCCATGTAGCTCATGTCAAATCAGGTTAGAAGAAGGGACATCAAGAGAACAGGTCCTCTTTCATTTGGGATAGGTTAACCCTACAATATGTCTCAGGTGCCTCTGCCAATACAGGAATTGTGCTCATACTTTTTTCTTTGTGTTGTGTTTAATGTTTCGTCACACGTACATATTTGATTACATTGGAACCCATTTCCAATTGTGTCATAATTATCTCTCCTGATTTGCAACTACGGTGATGCTTACATTACTGTCTATGGGACTATTTATTACATTTTTACATGTAAATCCAATTAAATCATACCAATTAGTGACATGATTTGAAATTAAATTCAGCAGTAATTTGTCAATCAGTTGCACATGTGAAATTTTAAATTGCAGTTATATATACAAAAGGACAATATTGGTACTCCCTAAGGATATTATAGAGATTATAGCCGTAGTTTAAAATCAAGGGGTTAATTCAGAGTTATTTGGAAAGAGGTCGATTGTTGGAGGCTTGTCTACATTCTCTGTGTTTATCTCGTTGTTGGAATGCAGTCTCTCGAATATTTACCCAATATCTTTTTAAACAAAAATTCGGCACGAATCCTGACAAATGTCGTGAAACCATATTATTTTCATCCCTATCAAAGATTTATTCCTATATCAATTTTACGTCCATCTATCTCTTTCACTTGTAATGAGACGAAAGTAAAAAAAATGCAAAACTATTTGTTTAAACTTTTCATTTCTTTTGCTACAGAAATGAATTAACGGAATCAAAATTAGCCACTTCTGATTTTTAAATTTAAATAGATTTGTCAAGCGGCTGTTGCCTATAATGGTAAAAGACACACAGACGCAGAAATAAAACGAGATTTGGTCAACTCTTTTAACTGCTGTAGTACAGATTTTTGTAACAAGAACCCACGTAAGTATTAGTGCAGGGCATAGAGTATCTACGGTGTTCATCCCACGTGTGTCATAGTGTTGCTTTCTAGCTTTTCTCGTATATACTTTGGTATAATAGGTCCCGTGTAGAATACCCATGCGAGAGATTAAAAGTGTATATTCCTAAGCGACAAGACAAATTTGAAACAAACTGAAAGGTAAAACGTTAACAAAAAGAACAAAAGCTTGTAATCCAAAAACTCCTTTACAAACCAGGAGTGGAATCAGGTGCCCATGAAGGGTAAGCATTCCTTATCTTGCGAGCTACACCCTTCAAGATTTGATGTTGCAATATAAATTATCATTTAGAACTGCTTAGCCTATTGACACAAAACTTTGGAAAATGTTTCTCAAATGGTTTTCTTACACAGAAAACATATCCGGCATCACCGTCGTCGAATCAGAATGTTTGATACAGCCGGATAAGGTTGAATATAGAATGTAAACTCACTTGAAAATCCTCTTTTAATAATATGCTGAGCTAATTCAAACAATAGTTGCTTCGAGTGTTCCCTAGGAGAATGATAATAAGCTCCGAAACAAACGAACCAAGATATCGGCCACAGCTGAACGTAAAGTTAAACATAGTTTTATATAAGAAATCTATTTTAAAATCGTCTTGTCCTGAGCCAATATGAATTCAACTTTTGTTGAATAATGTTTAATTAGTCCCTTTTTAGAGCTGTTTCCGATATCCGCACATAACAATCAAGATCGATTTCAACCGAACTTGTTAAAGAACCTTGAGAACTTCACTTTAAAAACAAACTTCCGGAATTTTCCTTGTATAACCCTTAAATAAACCGGTTTCGATTCTTTTCCTCAAAAAATGCCTAAAAGGACATATGTTAAGTCACTGTCAAATGATTCATACAAGCAACTGTGAGCTTCTGGTTGAAATTGTTCAGGATTTTAAGATATTTCCACGATATTGCCCTGCAACATAATTTAAAGTTAATTTCTACAATTAGGTTATTTTATCTCGAATTATTTATTTCTTAATTATTACATTCAGTATTAATATTTCGATTTTCCTATCGTCAAATTGTTATTATCTTGTCTTGCAAGTAATTATCACTCCTTATACGTCTTTTCGCCAATATAAAAGGGCGCCTGTCTCCTTCCGCCATGTTCTGTTAACTCTTACTTTTTGTTTATAAAATCAAACATTTTTTCGTTCGGGAACAACTAAGATTCAGTCCTTATCTACTATCTAGTTTTAAACTCGTTCAGCTATTGTTTATTCATAATCTAAATGAACTTATTAGTTTAGAAAATCATTGTTTATTGTCGAGAAGCATGCCCGTAGCCATGAATTTTCAAGTGGGGGTTACATCGACTCGCGAAGTCACCTTTACGGCTTTGGTTCTGGGAAATATGGTGCAAAATCTTTCAATTTAGCAATTTCTTGGCACTGTTTTTGCATTAAAGTCCTGTTTGTAAGCCTTTAATATTCAGACTTCAATCTGAATCGCGAGTTTAAAGGTGCTTATTGGTTTTCAAGGGGGGCGGGAGGGGTTCGTCCGAACCCCTCGAACCCCCATGGCTACGGGTA
>JAULBM010305138.1:0-14501 GCA_032357055.1 Geukensia granosissima
ATCTTTTTATTACCCAAAATATTGATCTTGAACACTTTTAGCGATCTTTCTCGAGTGTCGAAAAATAAGTTAATTCGAAAATTAAAAAAAATATCTCTGAAACTTAAGCAGTGTCGAGTAATTACGGTACATATTTCGAATATGGTTTTGTTGAGGCCACAAGTCTTATTCTATTCATTCTTCAATGTATTGGTAGCTTTATTTTTTCGTTGGGATCTTAAATTCGTGGATTGGTCAATCCACGAAATCCACGAAAATTGGATACAACGAATAATAAGTGTTTCACAGTATCTACAGACCAACAACGAACAAAGATCCACACCGTAAGAGAAGCTGTAAAAGGCCTTATAATGTAATGATTTTCAAATGTTACAATAATTGCCGTAGTAACTATTTGTAAATGTTTTTGGTCAAGATTTTACAACGATAATTATTTGCATAATCTATGGAATGCTGGTACTTGTACATCCATTCAAGTCGCCATCACTTTATCATTACTTAAGGTATTCATAACGAGATACCAGTTTTCATGTGTCAAAACACTTATTCACCATGGAAGTTGGAACACATGCAAAAATAGTGCTAAAAATACACAATATAGTCCAATTTTGGTACGCCGTATTTTGAAGAACAATAACCCCATTTTATAAGTGAAATTTTATTTGAAAGATAGATGTTTTGGGATGAAATGGAGCCCAGGTTTGATCAGTTGTAGGAGTGATTTTAGATATGGCGGCATGTTCCAACAACGTGTCGCTAACGGAGGTTTCCAGGAAGTAAAAATGCATTTTTCTACAGGGGGTTCGCCATGGGGGTCAGTGTTTCACTAGAAGACATTAAACCTATTTTGATTTTTTGTGTGATGATAGCCATGACATGTACAAATCTTTGTATATATAGTCTTTGCCTAGTTAAAGTTAAGGTAAAAGGGGTAGAGGAATTTCAACATTCTCGAATTTAGTTGAAAATCTTAAAGAAATGAATTAGTGTTTTTTCTCATTGAAAACAAAAAGAAATTTGTAACGGTTTTCGTTTTTCTTTAATTTGGAACCTTAAGCTCACAATTATTTTTTTCAAAATAAATCAGGATTTGTGTTAATTTGGACATCAAGATAAAAATAATCTGTATTACCACATTAGATGAAGATCTTTGACTAACCTTACAGTTCTTCTTTTTATTGATTTTTTTTACCGTTTTTGTTTGATTTTTAAAAAATTTTGACTTTTAAATTTGAAACAGTAAAAAAGAAATACAAAACATCGATGAAAATGCATTGGATTCCAGACTGTCTATTAGTAATTTTATTTCATCAACGACTTAGCATAGATCAATTGAATATGCACCGCTAAAGCATTGTACAAATACCATATTTCATGTACTTTTTATCATGAAAACTGTCAATTACACGCGAATCATACAATAAAAATTACATCTTTTACCTATATGTACAATATCACACCTGCGGTTTTATGAAGAGGTTAACTCGTAAATGATGTCGCGATTTTTCTACCTTTCGACAGGAGAGGTTGAATGGTCAACGTCATTTTTAAATTGTGGGTTTTCACTTGTTAGGGATGGTATAACGTAATATAAATATTAAAAATGTGAAGTTACACAATTAAAACCTAAATGATAACTGCACAACAGGTAATAAACAGGTGAGTTGTTTATAGTTGAAAAATGCGTATATTTGAAATTATGTTTAATGTTAGAATTAAATAAGACAAAATAATTAAAATTTTTAACGAATTGAAATAGTTAGATATGCTTATAATAATAATGATAGTCATAATAATAAACAAAAAATGTTGATTAAACAAAGGTACAGAAATACCAAACCTGTTGGATTTTTCGAAAATATATAAAATTATATATGCATATTTGTACATTAAAAATGATTTCATAAAATGTTATATAACATACTTATATTCTAATAATGCTACATGAATATTTCTTTTTTACTTCTGTATAGATATAAGGATGAATAACTGGATCCTGACATTCCTAGTGGTATTACTTAACATGGAAAATTTATGTGGTTTTCCGGATTTAAATTCTATTTTTCAATTTGAATTAGAAGAGGACTTACTTTTTGCTTTAGGATACAGAATGTACAACTCAAATCAAGGTAAGAAAAAAGTTAATAAAACATTACTGTGAGGTGCGAGTTTTTACTCCGTGTTAAAGGCCTACTGTGACTTTGAAATGAAGAGCAGCAATCAAAGCGCTGTTAATTTGCTTTGAATTTACTTGTTTATATGAGATTTTTGTGACTAGAATATTTACACCATATCCCCTCTTTTTCTTTTTTATAGTTTATGTTGAAATGAGATACGGCGGGTTTGTTTATAGATCGGGAACTATATTCTGTCGTAATTTAATTACAAACCAAAGATCTTCAAAGTAAACAGGGATTGGTTGTCAATGTTTCCTAATATTATTTTCTGTCCAGTATTATCGTCCAATGGACTGATAAATCAGTTTATCTATAAAATATTCGAGTTGTATGAAAATTTTTGAATAATTAAAGAAATTTTATTTTAAGTGTCACTTTGTTTGATGATTAAATGAAATGGATTTCACATATTACAACATCTGGTCCAAAAATCCAATATATTGGTACAATGTATGTGTTAGTTGTTGTTAATGAGTAATTTAGAGAGATTATAATAATTATTGTCACTGGTGAAGAGCCATTTTACTTTGGTTAAATAGAAAATCAATTTTACTTTTATACCAGTACCATCCAATTAGAATTTCATAGTTTTCATGACTTTTTCATGACTTTTAGATATTTTTATGTCATAAGTATTAGGCATAGCACAAGAAAAAACCAATTGTGGAGTAAATAGATATGTTTTCTGACACTCGCTTATGGGTTTCAACTCATTGCCGAAAACTTGCAAACTGGTTTTCTTGAGACATTTTTTCAGTGATAAGAACTCGTATTCAAAGAAATTTTGTTTTCTCTGCAAGATGCATTTTGCAAAGATATATTCGAGATTTGAATCCGATTCTTTTTTTACTCTCGCGTTCATACTTATGGTTTCCAAACAATTACTACGAATATTTTCCTTACCATAACATATGTCAGTGATGATGTATGTTTTTACATTGTATGGTGTCATCATGCCAAAATAATTGACATTGCTACGCTACTATAGTAGGAGTGAAGATCTTTGTTTTCAAACTTCAAAAATCTTTAAAGGTTTGGAGATTTTTAGAAGTGTTAGTTACCTAAGAGCAAACGATGGTTTTTTCAATTATCATACCCTCTTCCGCAACTAAAACCTAGATATAAACATTATAAATACGGCATTACAAAACAATGAATTGATGATAAATGGGTTATTTCACTTCTATTGAAAACTGAAAAGAAATATTAATTCTATTGCATCCAAAATATTTTATTTTCCTAAGTATCCCAAAATAATAATAATGATACAATTTCCCCAGATGATGACAGATTAGGTCGTATTACACCTGCAAAAATGACATCTTAGTAATTACTGACCATCGGTCATATGGTTATCACGATAAAGACCTTCAAACTAGTGCTCATTAATATATACTTAAAAAATGACGTACGAAAAACACGAATTCAACAAATATTACTGTCATATCGTTTTCGTTGACATGACACATGATATAAAGTTGATATCGTTGAAAGAAAAGATATATGTTGCTATCAAATAAAAAAAAAAAAAAATGAAAAAAGTAAATTAATTAGATTTGTAAAAAATTCTCAATGTACTATGCATGATTATTTAAACATGAAGTTATAAAAGTCCACCTCACGTTTCACAATTTATAGATATATCTCGTGCAGATTATTGAACACGGACTGACACGAAGTTTGTCATATTATGTAGCAGTACATTTTTTCGTACGAAAATATTACAAATAATATATTAAACAAAACGATTTGGCCGAATAATTTCAGATTTAAAGTTTATTTACCTATCGCATACCTTAGAATAAAAATACAAACGAATATTTCTTGGTGGTGGTGGTGGTGGGGGGGTATCACTTTTCGCGGAAATCGCTTGATTTTAACTGGTCCTTAAATCTAGGAAAATCTACCAAAAACCGTTATTTTCATTTTATTTCTTTTTTCATAAATTCACCTCATTTATGTATAATCCTATAAAAAACATTAAGACAGCCTACAACTGTAATTCATATTTGCATCTAATTTCAAATTTACGAGCAGTATTATTTAACATATACTAGACATTATGAATAAAAAATATGACCACAAGAATGCATAAATTAACACAAAATAATTGATTATGTTTTATACATTGTTAATAGAATGATGACCACGGTCTACTTGTTTTTCAGTCCCCCGCTATATCGTAAAAATGACATAAATGTTTAAGAAAATAGTAATTTTGCAGTAATTGTCATTTTTTACCATCATAAGTATCAACTTATAACTATTATTTTGATAAATTCAACAATAACAAGCAGTCAATTAACGTAAAAGGTGAAATAACGTGTTGCTTTTTCATATTGCAGTCGGTAATATTTTGACAAATAGACAAATGCCTGAGCATTATCGCTTTATATCAGTCCAAAAATAATCTAAAAACAACTCCCCTAGAGGTAGCCCAAGTTGCTCACTGAAGGATATTATGGGTCGACGTACAATAGTTCTGTCAGGAATCAAAATGATGTTTTGTATTTTTTAAATTTCTTATTCAGAATAAAAAGTTAATTAAAAGAATGTATTTTTACGATCTTTTCTTATTTACCTGATTCAAATTACAAATTAAATCGCTTTTTAAATAAAAATATTCTGTTAATATAAAACTATTTTCAAAAATTATTCATCTGAATATAAAATGTCATTTTTACATGGTAAAATTAAAACTAAAGTTTACACCCTATTGGAAGTCTTCCCTTTCTTGACGGGGACTCCATGGACACCTCCGTACTTTGTATTTATTAATAATATCTCCCAAACGAAAGTTTTCGATAGTGTGTTTCCCAGACAACAATATTCTAGACAAACCTGAATTGTTGACACAGAAACGATGTGTTGCTTCTCGGTTGAAACCATCGCTCTAGAAATGTATAGGTTGACACCACGATTTTGTCTTGTTTTCTTGGACTAATACTGATCCATGTTAATAACTCTTTTTCAAGTGCATTTTAATTTTTTAAATTACAATGGAAAAAAAGCTCATCTATGAAGCAAAGCAAATGCTTACAAAACTTTTCCAAATCAGTAAAGTCATCTCATTAAAAGTTTAGAAATCATATTAAAAGTATGATGCATGTTGTTGCAAAGCTTGTTTAAGATACAAATTTTGAAATAATGGTTTTTGTTAATTAATTCCAGAACTAACTGAAAACTTAGCAAGACAAATCTCCCGGCAAGCTTTTCTCAAGAAATACTTTTCTTAATGTTTTCAATCAATTTGTAACGTGAATGTTTGCTGTTTTTAGGATACAGAGGTAGTTTACAAAACATTTTGGGATCACACAGAAATGTTCCAGCGATCTCCAAACCCAGACAGTCACCATTAAATAATTGGTTTTTACAGCAGATGGCGAATATATCAGTTAAACAGCAAAATCAATCTGTCTCAAAAACTGCTTCAGATACAGTTCAACACTCGGCAAAAACTACTGCAATATCACAGAAAAATCCACCAGACGTAAATGGAAAATTGGAAAGACAAAATACGCAAGAAACCCAAGATGGTATCGTAGTACAGCCAAATGCTGAATATACAGCAAGTAATTATAATAAACAAGACGATGATAACTATTCAAATTATGAAGGAAATTTAAATGTTCAAAACCTAGGGTCTCATTCGCAAAACATGGGAACATTTTCAAATGTGAAATTAAATAAAATTCCACCACAAAGTATTAAGGATCAATTGACAAATTCCATAAAATTAACTAAAGATTTTACAGATACAGTGAATGTTCTTTTGACTAATGTCACAACAGTTTTCAATACTAGTTTCGCAAATAAACATATGGTGACAGATCAAACATCTACTGTAGCTGAAATTGTAAATCCGCCAAATATTAAGTCCGCCGAAAATTTGTTAGACATTGCTGATCCTGTGATACCGGTTCCATCAACACCAATTTTGTCAAGCAGACAAAATGGTGGAACGAAAAACATACGACTATCAGTAACTAGTACACCGTCATCTTTTCCTACTGAAGCAATTACGTCACCAACTCATTTAAAGGCAAGTGTTTTGGACCACGAATATAAAGAAAAATTGACACCAGGACCAAAGACGATATTGCCATATCTTCCAAAAGAGACAACAGCTATTTCAACAACTGAATCTTCTACAAAATCAGCAGGAAAAGCAGAGACTTTTTTTCGCGATGATATGAAAAACGTATTTGTAGATGTTACAACAGAAATTATGAATAACATGAAAGATCAAGTAGTTCAGGCAACAAAAGATTATAAGCCAGCCACGGAGGAATTCCGACCTCTTAATGAGATATATGAAACTGTTACAAAAGGTTTAAATGAAATACTTTCTGGGAAGAATCTTCATAAATCTGACTCTGGATTATCATCTAAAGGCAACAATGGAATTTCGATCCAAATAAATGATCAATCCTCATTTGATACGTACCTTCAAAATGAACAGCTAACCGTTAAGAATGATCAATCCTCATTTGATACGTACCTTCAAAATGAACGGCTAACCGTTAAGAATGATCAAACCTTAAAATATGAAGATTTAAATCAACATATGACAACACAGTGGCCATATCTACTTGGCGTTACATCAAATATATTTGACTCGTCGAGACATTTACCTGTTGCTGTACCTTTGGTTAACAATAAAGAAGTTTTGGTTGCAGCAGTTTCTTTACCAGCTAAACCAGAACCTTTGCCATCAGCTGGAATTCCAGTCCATCTGTCATTTGTTTCACCTGAAAAAGCAGAATATGTGTTGGATGACTTTCATAGAATCTCCTTAAAACCAGAGCTAAACATTCCTCTTGAAGCAGTGTCTGCAAAAGGTAACTGCTATATCTGCAAGGCAAAAGATTGTTTAAATCATAGTTATTGCTAAAGTTTTAGAATAATTAAGGAAATCTTATTTGTTAAATAAAGTCTGTATTCTGTATTTATGATTTTTATACATAAATTTCAAAAACATAGCTTTAAATTAAGAGTCAAAAGGAATGTTATATCTTTACAAAATGTTATTTAACAGTTATGGGCAAAAATATGACCAATAGTTAAATTGAAACGCAATGTGGCCTCGAACTTATACACTGATATTTTTAACATTAAGATCAAATGCTACAAAATAATTTGCACCATCCTACTTTTTTGACGTCATTTAAATCAAGTTACTAAATGAAGCATTACACTACCAGCGTAATAGACAAAATAGAGGCAAACTTTTCCCCTTAAAAATGTTCTTTGTGCGAATGAAGTTTGTGGTTTCATTTTAAATGATTTTCAAATTGTAATTCATTATTGCTCAGGTAATTTGCTGAGGTGATTGGTTTAGATACAGGACATGTGGTATGATTAAATTTGAATCAGCCGTCCAAAAAATATAAAATACAAACATCTCTTCCGGCTTGCTTCTTAATAAGAAATTGTATATGGATTATTGTAATTCAGAAACCATATCATATAGCAAAAGAATAATAAAAATTACAAGTGAATAGCGGTTTTGTTGCTCTTCTTCATCTTGAAAGTTGCTACAATGCTTCAACGAAGAATCCACACTTTACAGAAGTTCAAGTCGACCTCTAGTGTCGACAAGCAGCTTGTTATAAACTGCTACGTATATTATTATAAGTTCATATGCGGAAGTAACTTAATAAAATACATTTAGTTACTAGTAAAGTTTTCCTGTTAGCAGTTTCAAGAAGAAAATTGGAACCCATCAACTCTTTTCTATCCCTCCAATACACATGTCCTAGTTCAGGACTTTCGGTAATTGGAAAGACCTCTTACTGTTTTGTTTACTTTTTATTTTTTATGTTTATTGACATTTTGGTATTAGGACTGTCATGTAGCATGTCCAGTTGTCATTTTATAGTCAATTTATTGTTTTTCATACGTAACTTGCTTTCTTTTTTGGTTTTATACGACCGCAAATATTGAGAACCTTTAATTGTACTGGGGCTCTCGTCATCAGCGTTTTCATGCGTAAACAGTTTTTGTTTCCGCACGATAACATTTGTTCTGTTTAACTGATCCTACTTACATATTTTCTCTTTCACCAAATTCGACCACAAGTGAAAATTAAAAAAATTGCGATAACAAATTAGATATAAAAACTCTATATTTGTTTGTTTTAGGCGCATGCAGCGGATGTAAAATGGCAAACGGAGCAGGATACAATAGCCATCCTACTGACTGCGATAAATATGTGCAGTGTTTCTTTGATCAAGAAAGTCTGGTGGCAGCATTTTACCGAAGCTGTCCATGGGGTCAACACTGGAATCAAGAAATATTGTCCTGTCAGCAACCACAGCATGCAAAATGCATAAATGGTGCGTTGTTTCATAAACAAACAAATTTACTGCTAATGCTCACCCTTCCGGAGCGACTGTTCTCGCTCCTTTTTGTAAAGGAGTTTGCCGATTCCAAGGCATTGTTTATTTTTTGTTTTCATTTTATCATTTTGTCTTATCTCTTTGGGCTATGCACTTTAGATCTCTCACATGGGTTTTCTACACTTAGCCTGTATTACTTTACACTAAAATGATATTAAAAATATAACATCAGAATTCTATATTTCGAAGAATATTTTATTGTCCCCTAAAATTGATTACATCAAATTAAGAAATCTTTTCAAATTGCTAAATACATCCACACATCGAATGTAAACGGCTATACCGGAACTTTTATATAGCTAGTATATTTCAATATATTTTTTCTAGATCCTTGTTTGAACACAACTGTTGGATCCTATGCAGATAAGATGTCTTGCAGAGGTTACTGGGAATGTCAGGGATATTCCGTCCCAATGTGTTGTCCGAGAGGTCATGCTTACGTTGTTTACAGAGGATGTGTACCAGATAACTCCTGTCATGATGAATGTTTATCTGCTGCTGTTCCGGTTACTCATGGTATGTTATGAAAGAATTAATCTTGGTTTTTCTACGTTTTGGTTCTCATGCTACAAAGGAGAGGTTACAACTTGAAATGTACATATATCATACCATATTTATTCAAGATTGGTAGGTAAAGGTGTAATCACGAAAAAGGTTGGTTATGGTCATAGTTTGATACAACTCAGAAAAGATAAAGTAATTTCCGATGTTGCTTATATGTGGACGAATTTTAGAATAATATTAAATTTGTCTTGCTTCTGTATGTCTTTGTACATGAAACTAAAGTTTATTCAACTATATAAGTTATCCTTGTTTAAAAAAAGGGCATTTTTTTTCATAAACGGATAAATTCGTATATGGCAATGTGTTATTTTGAATGCTAAAGTTATGAAAAGGTTCACTTTCGCGTATTGGATAAGTGTGCGTTTTTTAAATAAAACATAAATAAATAAGATTTTGTCGAAAAAATAAAAGTTTGTAATAAGCCTAAATCCGCTTTAATGGTGGTCGATATGATCTAGTTTTGTTTTAAAATAAGTCATACGAAACTGGTGAATCTAAGGTAGCAAATGATTTCTTATAATTATAAAAAGTCATATTGTTGAAAATTATTCTAAGAGTGCTGACTACTGATTCGCATTATGATGAAGACGTGACATTTTTTGTGGATGAATTAGCCAGACTACGCAAAACTACATAAAATATGTGTCACTCGGACATCTGCTTATTATTAGCTTTGATTGTACTAAGGTTAGTGCAACATTGGCTAATTGCATTAATAAATTGTAGATAATTGATCATTTGATATTTTTATGGTTATCATTTCCAATCAACATAGAAATTGTTATAGTTTGACGAAAATGTGATTGATTACTGCCACTGGGTGTATGTCACTGCTGGTAGATGTATGTCAACGAAGGCATTCTCGGTCCAGTGGCCAGAATTTCGTAGCCTAGAATGATTCATTACAGAATTGTCCGTCGATTCATAAAATTTCTAATTCTCTTCCTTCTGATGCAGAGGTAACCCTTAGCTTAATTTGGACTCCAGTATAGATTACGTAGGGTTCCGATGATTTTGCTTATTAATTGTCATTGTTTTTATAACCGCATTTTTAACATTTTGACCTCAAGCACTGCCGACGAAATGTCGATATATCGAAATGGCCATTCATTGCATCAAATAAACATCGGTGAAATATTGATGAATCCATCAGTACGTCATGGAAAATTAATTGTATGGGAAAAACGTGCTTTCTTGTCAATTTTTTGTTTTTCTAAATAATAATACGTAACTGGATGTTTCCCGACAGGGCAAAGTACCCTAGGTAATTGATTCTGTATAGAGAAAGACAAAAAGTAGAAAGGTCGGACCCACTTACGTCATGCGGTAAATTATGAATTTATCCACTCATTTCTTTCGAATTTATTTTTTTCTTGTAAACCATGTTTTTTTTCGTCGCTATAAAATATTATTATGTTTCTTCAAGGTTGCGACAAACGTGAAATACCCGGATTTTCGTCGATGTTTGAACAATATGTTATTGGACATGGTTGGATCCAAATGCACTGTGCTGCCGGTACCAAATATAACTATGCAGAATGTTCCTGTTCCTTGTCGACAACTGAAAGGGATATTCCAAAAGGTAAGTAATGTAGGTAATCATTATAGGAAACAGGGTTGGTTGCAGAAAGATTTCTTGCTTTACAACAAATACAGTAATTTCTTATCGCCTCACAAACTGCGTGTTTTAAAGCAAATTTTAGATTCTATGTCAAAAATTAATTAAGTTTATTGGTAAAACTCTTTCCAAGTGAAATTTTTTCTATGCTTGATTTTTTACTAATACAATCAAAATCAAGCCACAAAAATACCGAATTAATAGTAAGAAATCTCGAAGCACAACATGAAAAGAAAAACTAACACGAACCCTACAAAAACAAGAGTGAGTTCATGTGCTGCAGAAGGGTTAGCAACTGCGTTGCCTCTTGTGTCACCCGTCGTGTTAGTCAAAGCTGGTTTTTAGTCTCGATCGATATTTGACTCAAACTCAATATAGAAAGGGATTCGTATTAACGAAAGTGGGAAGATAGTCTGAAAGTATAAAATGTTTAATTTTCCGCCAGAGAAATTGTATACCTCCTGTATATAATTGTAGAATGCAAGTCATTGATGTATCTGGAATTTAATAATGGTGTTGGTGATAGTTCTGAAAATGAAGTTTTCGTTCAGAACGAAAATGTAGAGATAAAAGATGGAAACGCATTTTTCAATGGAAATGCACGATTGGTCATTCCACAGTTCACAAATGCTGAATTTGGTAGCAATTTTGGTTTTCGGATTAGATTTAAAGAAGCAACAAAATCAAATACAGCTAGACAGAGTTTGATAAACAATGGTGATTGTGGTGATATTGGGTCTGTTCGACTAACTATAGATGAACACAACATTAACTTTGGTGTGGAAACATCAGGACAGGAGGAATCGACAGAAATCAACATATCAAAACCGGTAGGTAAATCATTTATCAATTTCGACCAGAAAGATTCAGTTTGATTTAAATATTCTGTTACATTTACTTTTGTATTGAAACTTTATAAATTCGAAGAGAAAGTACATATAATGGTTTATTCGCAGATGAATTTGTTAGTAATCTGAGTAAGGAATGGGTTGTCGCTTGCCGTCCTTTATTTATCCCACATCTTCTATGTTTAAAATCAGATAAGTTAAAACAAAAATATCCATTCATTTGCTCTGGAAAATCGCCCATTTTACGTTTCTTCTAAAAGATCCAAATATAATACAAAAGTGACGCAGAACCAAACAAATCGAATAAGAAGCCGAATTTAGCCCACCCAATAGTGCAACTCATCGATCAATTAGTCAAGAAATGTCAAGCTGCCAATATGATTCTGGGGGTTTAACACAAATATTTAGTTTTCGTTTGCTGCTTATGATTTAATGGCTGATTTTCTCATTCTTTTAGGAATTTTTGTTTTGTTCCGATATTTAAGTATCTGAGATATGGTTTATTTTATCATTGTATAAAGAATATTGATTAAGATCGAATTACATGTTAAAAATTTTGAATAGAAATTGTGATTGTATGTGCTCTTTGTACATGTCAAGGGGAATAAAAATGAAAAGATATGGGGTAAATGTCAGAGAGACTGCGCTCTAACCAAGAGAAAAAATTTTAAATCTAGATGTCTCCACAAGGTTTGTAACCCCTCATTAATAGAATTTGAACCAAAACATAGGATGTCCGAGATCGAAATAATAGTGTAAGAGGTACTCAAAATCCAACAAATCGAAATAAGAAGCCAAATTTTGCCCAACCAACAGTGCAACTCATTGACCAATAAAAGAAGAAATGTCCAAATGACAATAAAATTCTGCAGGTTTGACAAATCAGAAATTTTATTGTGCCCAACTGTTTGGCAGATAATGCTTTTTCGTGGATTCTTGAAATTAAGATTTTGTCTGTTTCCATTTTGTTTTTTGTAGTCATGTTATAATGTATCCATACACTGCACTCTCTCCTAGATTTAACATTTATTGCAATTCTAATTAAGTTTGATCTGGTTGGTGTACCAAAGTGACTTGCTAACGATGAACAAATATCGTCGATATCATTTTGATTCTTAGTCTTCGTTCAGATTGGATATTTTGTCACTTGATAGAGAAAAAAGATATGGTGGACTGACACAATTTGTTTGTGGAATATTTATTCTTTAGGTGATATATATATCCAAATACGGAGGTGGTCGGATGTTTATTCACAAGTGCAATATTTTAGAAGAGACAAAATTTTTAGTCTTTTCTTCCCGTAAAAATGTACCTCCTCTTAAAACGATCTTGTATTGTCTTGTCAGTTTTGACTTAATAGTTATCGTCTGCCGCTTTGGTATCTTCGAATTGTTGTTCTAGTAGATTTTCACATTTTTCTTCTGACAACAAATATAAACAAATTGCGGAATTTTTGTTAATATTAACGCTATAACCCTTCATATGTTTGAAAGTACATAATAATTAATTCTATATTTAATAGGAGTGCAAAATGTCAGGCAATTGTCATTAAAATTTGTCACTAATTACCGTAAATAGGAGGACATGAAAACATGCAAACAGGTGTTTTTAAACAACATTAATTTTAAGTGGTTACGGTTGACATATCCTGGATAAATTCTCCAAAAATGCTAACAATTCTGCAACAAAGCACGTTCTTAAAACATTTGAACAGAAAATATGGGCAATACTTCACAATGAGTGACAAAGACAAATTGCTTCAAAATGGAAATCATAGTCATTTGGGGTTAATTAGCGACATACTTAAGCCGTATTAATTAACTTTTAAACCAAACGACCTAGATATTAGGCCGATAATTTTATCATGTTTATATTTTATATGTTTTAAGCATAGCAAACAGAATAAGAAATAGATTATGATCCAAACTCTAAAACCATCAAAATAATACAATTATCGCCGCTATATAGAATATAGAAAGTAGAGTTTTGTCGTATTTTTAAAGAAAATTCGTATAACTAACAAAATTCTCCAATGTCATGAATTCGTCTGTTCGCTAAAAAAATTGCTTGATCAACCCGTGGAAGTTTAAATTGGCATAATGTGTATAAAGGCAAAAACTCCATCAAAATGTCAGTCGTTTTCTGCCGAATACTCACATGAAGTCGACAATGTGAAATCAAATTGCTGTGTTTTGCATTTAGACTAATATTGAGTATAAAATCATGACATTATTTGAAACCATCACCTAGGACTAATTTTTAATTTTTTTGCGTTTAAGCTAATTTTTTAGTATAAAGTCATGACGTTATTTGAACACATTACTTATTTGTACGATTTTGTTCAGTTATCATCATCAAATAATTTAATGTCATTATTCGAGGTGCATTTAGTTCTAAGACTACGCAAATATAACTCAAAGACATATAAAACAGTCAATGAATTGATATTTAAACAGTATTGAAAGCCGTTCAGGTATATGATTGCACCATAAACTTTCTTCTAGCTTTCGTGAGCATTTTTGCAGTTACATTCACGGATAATTTGGCTAAATCAAACGATTGTGTTATGTTTTCTATTCTAACGGTTTCTCCCTTTTCTTAATCGGTTAAACATATTGTACGGTTGTCGCCTGCAAATGAAAATATTAAGCACCTGCTCCATGTTCCTGCTCCATAACATTGTGTGAGTCATTTGAACTTTTTGACTGTTTTGTTTGTTTTTCAAGGAGTAACCTCTCATCAATAGGATTAGAACCGTAACATAGGAAGTCAAATATTCAAATATAGCAAAAGAATCACTCAAATCCAAACAAATCAAAATAGGAAGCCAAATCCGACGGCAGGGACCCATACTAAGTGCAATACTTTTCAAGGCCTTTCCGTATTTTCAGTG
>JAULBM010305159.1:0-14499 GCA_032357055.1 Geukensia granosissima
TTACAAGAGAAACAATTCACAGAACAATAGAAGTTTTCCTTTTGTTGATGTATGATTGTGATATAAATGTGATATAGATATTAGACAAATGCATGAAAGCCGATTTACCATATTTGATTTCTCGTCTGCGACTTATTCCGATGATATATATTTTTTCAGCTGTAGATTATCATTGATTTATATTTTTAAATTGAAAATTTAGAAGTAACAATAGTAGCAAATAACTTGTCAACAACGCATGGCATTCAAATATGAACACATCACAGCTATTCTAAACGGTAGCATTCAACACGATCAACAAGAGATCAACAGATTTGATAATTTCGGATGTAAATAAAAAATTTGGAAAAGAAAATTAATATGCAGGTAAACTAGCGATAATAGCTTTCAGTGCTTACAGACAATTCCGTCACCATGCAAGACGAAAATAACAATAATCTAACTAAGGCACGTACCACTTGTTTTTCTTGGGAACCCGGGATTTGTATGCGGGCCGGAAATTTTGTTCTGGCAGTTCGCGGACCAGATTATTTTTTTCATGTATAGTTAATGTAAGAAAAGTTATTTTGAAAATTATTTTTTTTAATGGCTAGAATATATTTTTTTCACTCTAGATGCTGGTCAGACTATTAATATTTTTTTAATTAAAAAATGGTCCTAGCTTTATAAACATAAGGTCAATCAATTCCGAAACAAAAATCAGACATCTCGGATCTACAGATACTTGACAATTATGTCTATCCCAGAAACATAAAATAAAAACAACAAATTCATTAAAAAACAATGTTCAAGGTCCGAAACGTTTGATGGGAGACAGAGTTTTAATAGTAGGAAGCTCTATTTTAAGAGGAATAGATGAAACCAAAAGTCGTGCTAATAATGGTGTTCACCAGAGAGATGATGTTTTAGTTATATATAAAAATGGTATGCAATTCATCGATATGTCTTTGTACAATACAATAATGTTACATGTTGGAGGAAATGATGCTGGCAGTAAAAAGATAAACAAGAATTTAAGAAATCATAAATGATTGAACACATCGACAATCAAAAGTGTAGGATAGTGACCGAAAATACTACCACGGATATCCAATTATTTAACTGAATTGAACAAAATCATCTTACAAATGCATTACCAAAAAGTTCGTAAGGAAAACCGAAGGCCTTCACATAAAGGGATGAGTAGGCAGACACGTTAACAAAGAGAACACTAACAAGTCTGAACAATACAATGCAAAAAGTAAAAATAAACATGAAACTATTAACAACGGGGACCCTACTAAAACCAGGTAGAAAACTCTTGTGGTCCAGAAGGGTAAGCAGTTCTTGCTTGTTTAAAATTCACTTTGTAATCCGGTAGTAGTCAATTCAGGGTAAAGAGGAAGACTTTAAGGTATAATTACCCCAAACAGAGAAATTGATCAGCCTGTTTTTAGGTTAATCCGCGTCATCACAGGAAGAATTCCGTCTTCATCTCTAAAAAATACTCAATACCGGCCTTCTGAAACTAACGCTTTCAAAATATCTTATCATTGTCTATTTGACAAATTGCATATACTCTGTCCATCTGCTCATCAGTCCTGTTCCTGTATTCCTTTTATGCAGTGCTCGAAAAAGGCATCTGAAAAACATCAACAAAACTTTGTCAGATCATTTAATTTTATACTCATGCATGTCATGTAAATTATGTCCCTTTATTTATTTAATAATATTGTATTTGCATTTGTTTTCTGTCTTTTACTTGTGCTTCTTTTTCGCTATTTCTGTTTTTAACTATGTCTGTCTTCGGACATCGATTGCAGCTTGCCCGCTTGAATTCCACGATTTCTTTAAGTTTTAAAAGTCTGTTGATTTCGCCTTTTTATTTTATTTGATATGAATAAATTACAGGCTTCAAAACTTGCCTTTATTCAGAAATTTCGTTGTAAAATTTTTGTTAATGATTAAGCGCCGCAAAAGGTTCAAGCAGTTAAATTTGTTTTGAATAATTTAATAAACATATGTAAGATGTGATCAGCGACTTTCAGGCATACATTCCATATTCTTTCTTTTAAACATTCTTCATTCTTACATAAGAAATAACATATTGCACTATCTGGATCATTTTTCATTTCAATGTGTACATTAGGTCTTGTCTTCGCTCATTTATTGAACGAGCATTGTAAACTGTGAGGTCGTCTAAGTGTTCTCCTCCAAGTTTCTTTGAAAGACTAATAACTTCATTATTTGATATAAAGCATTAACAAATATTGTAATGTAAAAAGTTATACGTGGTCTTGATAGACTTGACCAATAATTAAGCGTTGACATATTGTAATGTAAAAAGTTAGATGTGGTTTCTTATATACTTGCCAAGTATTGACTAGTACATACATATTCATGTATTGTTTCCTTGCTTCTGGATACACAATATTCGTACTAGTTATATTCTTTGAAAGTACTTTGGATTTAGATCCTGACATCGAAAAGTATAAGACTAGATAACATTTCCTTAGTTTATGGTATATTTTAAATAAATTTACCATTCAGTCAATGTTATAATACGAAGAACGTTACTATCTAGTTAATACTACAACAAGAACAAAAACATAACAATCTCCTATAACACCACATTAATACATAAAATTAAATGATGGAAATATGATCACATTCCAGTTTTGTAAATCAGTCCAAGCTTTTGTTCCTTTTGTTTTTGTTTTTTTTTTTTTGTTTAATCTTTTAGTTTGTTTTAAATTAGTCTTTTCTCTTTGAACTATGCGATTTTGATCTCTTACATGGGTATTCTACACTGGACTTCAAATTTATTGGGTTGGTGGCTTTTCACAATCTGATTAAAATCAGCTGTTTGTTCTGATTAAATCGGAGCCGAACATACAGCCGATTTTAATAAGATTGTGGCGTAGTACGTATTAAATCGGAGCCGAACAAACAGCTGATTTTAATAAGATTGTGGCGTAGTACGTATTAAATCGGAGCTGAACAAACAGCTGCTTTTAATTAGGTTGGGCTTTTCACTCTTGCAACAATATTGTTTCACTCATAATAAATTTTTACGTATTAAGGAATCATATTGTAGTCAATTTCCAAAGTGGCTCTAGTATCTTATGAAATTATTACAAGAGGAACAATTCACAGAACATTAGAAGTTTTCCTTTTGTTGATGTATGATTGTGATATAGATATTGTTTTTCCTTCTCTAAAAAACTTTTAATTTCTTTTACTTGATGTTTTGTAGATGAGGTTTTGCTTGGCCTTTTAGGAGGTGCTTGACTTTCATACGATGTTTCAAATAACTTGTGAAACTTTCATTGTTTTTAAAGTCAAATTAAAATTTATACAGTGTGTTGGTGTAAAATTTTGAGTCAAGATTGGAGCGTAAACTATTGTCTTTGCGGGTCGCATAACGGTGCATAAGCGAAGCAGTCATTAAGTTGCGACAAGTATAGTAATTTAACACGCCTGCATTTATAAAATATTTATCAAACAATTCATTGACAGTAAACAACAACATTCATACGAGCACATCCCTTTTGTCGGAACAAATCTTTTTATCTTGTAGATTGTCATGGGCTGCAGATAAAAAGGATTCTATTTTATGTCTGCAATAATTCAAAACGAAAAATGCTAACAATGTCAGATTTCGTGGTTTCGAAAAGAGTCATGATATAATCAATACTATTAAAGCACAGGTATTACCGTAAATTGATTTCTTTTCAATAACCTTTTATTTGAGCCAAATATAATTTTACTTTTTAAACCAAGGAATAATGTGCTTCAGATATGTCCTTGTCTTACATTGTATTTCTTTGGTGGACCATAATCTATTTAAAGGGAGGGAAATGAACTATATTTTGTACAAGGATGTCCTTTTATTACCACGAGCAAATCATGCTAGGGACAACCAACATAATTCAAACAAAGTATCAAATTCATGTTAATTGTTACATTGACAACCAATGAAATAAAATTTCTCGTGCATTATGGTTATTTTTTTTTTCGACACAATGGTATGTAAAAGTACCTAAACGAGATAACAAATTTTATGCCTCAAATGATTTTTTTAAGAATACAAGTTTAATCTGATTTAAAACTGGTGTGATTTCTAAATCGAATTTTGATCAGATATTACTTTAAGCGCAAATATAAAAATTACTCTCACACAGGGAGTTGACTTCTATAGTAACAATCCTAGTGTTGGTGTTTTTTTTTATTTCACAGCAATACCTTCAGCTAGCTTTTATTCTTTATATGGCGATGAGATGACATTCACCCGTTGATAAACTAAAGAGACCATTTAAAAGTATAGTACAGCGATAATGCTGCTTAGAACGTGGCTTGGAAAAAACACTATAAACAGCAAAGAACAATCAACAGTCATGTACATGTCATTGAATTTAGAACACGTTATCTGATACTATTAATCGTTCAAAAGAAACGAATGTTAAAACAAACGGAGATAATTTAAATATTTTTCGGGCGTTAATTAACTTCTTGGCGAAACAAAATATTAATCGTACGCGTTTTTTTATTAGATAAATACATAAATGTTTAAGTATCTCTTCGTTAATGTCCTATCGTTTTGGCGTACTAGCAATTATGAAGTGTGAAACAAAACTAGGCATACAGTTTTTATTTCAACAGCTCTTGTATTTTATGGAAACGATCAAAGATGTCCAACAGATAGCTAGTTTAGTTTTTGGATTAACAATCACCAGATAAATATCATTCTCTTATGTCGTGGGCCCACCGTGCAGCCCCATCGGTATTGAACCATAAAATATAATATTAATTAAAAATCATGTTAACATTAAAAATGTTTGAAGACATTAGTGATTAGTTGGTCCTTTTATAGGCACATGGGATACTTATGCCCATTTAGATTTTAGATGTTTTTTTTTATTTTTATAGGTACATGTGTGTGTAGTTATAAATATGTTCCCCACACCATAAAATTCAATAGAGAGTTCATTATATTGTCTTTCCAAAACATTTCTAGGTTGATAGATTAAAGCGATAACAAGAAAGATATGACAAAAAGGAACCCTTCCCAAACAGATATTTAATGTTTCTCAGTTATTTGTTGCATTTTTCGTTAAAATTCTAAAGCACCGAAAGTACGTATACGCCTCAATAAGTATTGCACTTAGTAGTTGTCCCTGTGCCGGATTTGGCTTTTTATTTCGGGTGCTTCTTTTACTATTTTTTAATCTTGGACTTCCTATTTTTTGGTTCTAATGCTACTGATGAGAGGTTACTCCTTGGCATGTACATATAACATACGAAAACTTACAAGGTATTCATCATTGGTGATTTGTATTTCGAATCCACTGGGTCGATACTGGTAGATCATGTCCCCTAGGATATACACCAACCCAGAAATTTATCAAAGAAAGTGTCACAGGAAATTTCAATACTTATTCAACATTGTTAATTTGTATTACAAAAATCCAAGTTTTTGACTGTCAACGTATATTTATAATGTTAAAATAGATGTCGCATGATTGTCCATGAGACAGCAATCCACCAAATGACAGTCGAATTTAAACTTCTACAGGTATATCTGCCTTTCTTACATTATATCCAGACTTTACATTTGATTACTCTGTTCTCTTTTATTGCCCTAAAATTTTTTCTGTTGCTCGTTATGGTGTTCAAATATACATAATCTTCTTTTCAAAAATCACAGAATTTCCCCATTTTAGTCGGCATTTTAACTATACTCGATATGACTTTTTCTATGAATATGAGCTCATGTTGATTAAGTTAAGTCATATGCAAGGCATCGAATGAGCCAATATACATATGGTTGACAGTTTTCGCGAAATATTACTCTTACCCCTAATTTATTTGCAGCAAGTTGCCTAACAACAACCCATGTGTAAAAAAGAAACAATACATTTCGCTTTAAAAAATGTATGGAACTTTTTAATTAAACAATAATACACAACTGATCATGTAAATACTATTGTTTTTCGAATTCTGTCCTTAATCTGTGAAAAAATGGGTGATTTAAAGATTTCAGATTTCTCTTAAATATCAGTTTAAGCAGTTATTATAAAGCCTAAGAGGTTTCTGTTGGTAAAAATTATTGCAAATAAAATATTCATAGATATAGTGTAATCAAATATTCATCCATAACGTGTCGTTGATAGGCAATTTTCGCGACAATAGTACCCCTACCTCTATTATTTTTATTTGAAATGTCATAATACAAGCCAAATGAGAAACAACGAATAAATTTTGCTTTAGATAATGTAAGTTTTATATTCATTTTTATATAAAACATAATTTATCATGTTAACACCATTTTTGTTTTTTCTTAAGATTTGGAAATTTCTGCTGGTGAAAATACCTTTTTTCATATATAAAATATTTACAGATATGTTTAAGTCAAAATATTCAATTCAACTTTATCAAATCTGTTTGTAGTGACACAGAATAATCATTTGACAGAAAAAAATATTTGTATTTTCCATAAAATACAGTAAGATAACACCGTTTGGGGGCACCCGAAGGTCAAAGATCACAAGAACGTATTGTATATTTCAAAGAAAAATATGGAATATATGCTTTTCTGGATTAAACTTCATCAGGTAGGCTCGGGACAAAATATTGGAAAACAGGGAATTACTTGCAGACGGACAGAAAGGCGTCTCTACTACTTGTATGTATTTTTTTTTTATCTCATTCAAGTTGTTTAAGTGTTTTTGCTATATTTATGTGGTTTGCGTATTAGAAACAAATCAATGCACTTTAAGACTCTGCATTTTTATTTGACTTTAGTTTCTGCTTTGGGAGCAATAAAAAGTATGTTAATATAGTCGAAATTTCAAAAATAAGGTATAATTTAAAAATCTGATGGCTTGTCAGTTTATTGTAAATTTTAGTCAGTTTTATGTGATTAGATTAACAAAATCGAGGTTTTAAAATTTCAAGATTCATCAGTTTATTTTTGGGGTGTTTAACCCGTACAATTTTTTTCTAACCATACCATTTTATCTAATAAATTGATTATATTTTATATGAAACATGGTTATCAATTAATTACTACACTCTATATATCATGTTATTTTGGCGGTATATTTTTATTTGATTCCGTGCAATTGTATACACTTATTTCATGATTCGTTTAGTAATGGTTCTATTTTTATGTAAAATATTGTGTTGACATTTACTTTGTGGTTATCACATAATGTCAATCTGATTAACAATACATGATATAATCAATTAATTGCAATCTTCGCGTCATAGCAAAATTATTTTTATATTGTTATTTTAAAAAAAAATGAAAAGGGGACGGCTGAAATACTTAAACCCCCTTTTGTTAATCATAATCACTTAAACCTGACTAACATAAACATTAAGGTGTTTTATAGGGACATTTATAATATTTTCATTATATACCATAATAACTTGAACTGAAAACTAAAAATTATTAAATAAAATGTAAACTATTAGTTAATATTCACATATGCTGTTTTTAGAGGGCTTCATTTCTTAATTTCTTTTCTGATATCTTTGATGCAAATAACATCATATTCATAATTGTTAGACTAAATATTAGTCGGGCTATTCAAAAATACCCTATTTGTGCAAATGTGATAATGTTTACATACCTTTTTGCCACAAAGCGGAAAACGCTACTAGAAAAAACGAAAAGTTAACATATTCTCAAGCTCCAATAGTAATATTGTAAAATATAAGTTAATAAACACTACAAACACTAAAAATACTAAATAGGAATATAGATGCTCATCAAATAAGCTGTCAACAAACAGTTTTTCTGATTTTTGACCAGAATACGAAACTTTTTTTGGTCATTTGAACACCAATATTGGCAAAAACAATTAGGGCAAAAATACTCAACAAACTTTACAAAGATATCGAGATCTATCCAAAAATCTGGATAAAAATTCACATAGGCAAATCAATGATATTTGACAGACCAAAAACTTTGATTTCTTTTAAATATATGTTGGGATAGTGCAATTATTTTGGTCATTTTTTTCTTGTCATACCGCTTTCATTATTATAAGCAGATATGTTATGAAAAGGTGATACATAGACCTTTTTAGTGGAACACTACATGACTACTTTAATACATATGAACATATTTCTGTCTGCATTTTGATATTAAGAATGGCTAAAATATAAAAACGTCAAACATATCCTTTAGAGCTATACAAAAACACCCGAAGTACAAAATTACCTGTTTGAATAAATATACTTATGTACATTTCAAGTAATTACCTCTGATCAGTAGCATTAGAAACAGGAATTAGGAAGTCAAAGATCCAAACATAGCAAGGAAGCCTCAAATCCAAACAAATCGAAATGGGATGCCAAACTCGACGGCAGGGACATCTAATAAGTGCGATACTTTTTGAAGCCTTTCTGTTTTTTTTTCAGTGTTTTAGAATTTTAACAAATGCAGCAAATATCTGTAAAACATCGTTGGATAAATTTCATGTCAGACAAGTCTGGCAACTGGGCTGATGAATACCTTAGGCGACAAATATTCAACAGCAGAGGCATCGACCCAGTGGTGTGAAAATACAAAATTAATAATGCTGAATAAATATGGAAAATTTTCGTATGCTATATGTTCATTTGAAGAAGTAACCTCTCATCGGTAGCATTAGAACAAAAATAACAAATGTGTTACAAAATTTTATATGTTTTTATTAATGGAATGCTTTAGGTGACAAATGTTGGTCCCCTAGAGATGCGGATGTGCACGGGGGTTATCAAAACCCTCGTACTCTCTTGGCAACTATTGTGGATTTGATGTCGGATTAAGTTGTGAAATCGTGCCTTCGTTTTTTTAAACCCGATGGTGTAAGAATGATTGAAAAAATAATACGTATTTTACCATCTTAACCTTAGCTTGTATTTTTATTTCTAGTGGTTTACCTAAATACCGCCTTTATGGGGATATCCTGCGGAAAACAAAATCAATTACAATCCTCAATTCGTTGTGAAAACATTATTAATTGAAAAAGCTGTAAACATCCGTCAGATATTTGGGGAAAACGTTATAAGATAAAAAAGTGCATCATTAATATGTGTGTTTTTTACTGTAACAAAACGCCTAAGTGGTGTAATAATTAGCATGCTCGTCCCGAGTGCGGGAGGTCGTGAGTTCGATCATCGACCGGACCAAACCAAAGACATTTAAACTGATATTTGCTGCTTCTCCGCTGAGCACACGGCATTTTGGAGTAAAAACAAATACTGCTCGGTCCAGAGTTAGAATAATGTGTTTATGTACAGTTTTATGTCTTCCTGTGGATGGTAGCTTTCGTGAGCTAGCACGTTAAAAATCCGACTCAGCGTGTCGGTCTAATACAAAGCAGGGTTTATTCATTATCACTTATCATAAATATTATATCGTCCTGAATATGCATGAAATATTTGCCGCTGGGCGTAAATCACAATTAAATCAATCAATCAACGTTACTGTGAAAGGATTTGACACATGGCGTATTCTTATTGTCATATAGTTTCTTAATAAACGTTATGTTGTGATCACAAAATGAAGACATAAATATACCTAAACAGCAAAGTAAAATCGTTAAAGGTACCAGAAACATAATTCTAGTGGTGGTCATTTTAATTTTAACGAATGCAACTAAACCAGTGGTATCAAAATTATCATAGGTAAGAAGCAAATTTAAGATTCCTGAAAGGAAAAACTTTGTTGATATGTAGGTGCTTAACACATGTTTCTCACAACTGAAGATAACTTAGACTTTAGTTTTTTTAAACTAAGAGTTAGCAGTTAAACAATAGTAACTTTAGTTACCCAAAGCACAATATGGAGACGCCTGGCGTCGGTAATAAAGTTATCTCGTGAAAATAGCAATAATATGAATACATTGTTAAGTGATTGAAAAGCATTTAATGAAATCTGATTAATGTAAACATGTTACAGACAAATACAAAAATTAACGAACATAATCTGCTTTTCGAATTTGCATAAGATGTCCGTAACTTCAATATATTTTTTTTAGATTCATGAATAAAATTCCAATGAAAAAAATAATGCATTTTATTTGTTATATCTAGTAAAAAAATAATTAATTAATTTTTTCAATGGATTTTTTATGAATCGAAAAAAATCAATGCATGTGTCGGACCCATGTGCCTGGAAATGAAAATATTTGCGCGCTATACATATGAATGAGGTGCCTGTGCGTACTTTACAGTCATCTTAGTAATAAAACTTGTATTGCTATTGATTATGAATATACAATATTTAGACCATCAATCCACACATTACACAACTAAATACAATTTATCAAACTTTCAATCACCTACGTACTGAATAAGCTAATTTGTAAAACCCAGATCGTAAACTCATCTATCCCTTTTCCGGATTATATGTTCAACTATTAACCATGCCATTTTACATCATGTGACATAATAGTATACTTCATCACTTAATCAACTATCACAATGGAACTACAAAATTTAGTATAAGACAACGAGTTTTTGACGAAAAATCTGGACATGTAGAATATAGGTCGAATCACTTCCCAATACAGATATCACAAATTCAGATCAAATAACTAAAGGTTTCAAAGCACACATCAATAGTGAAAAGATGAACATCACTTTTAACAGAAGTTCAGATGTCAACCCTTTAACACAGCAGAAATACATCGATGAGACTACCTAGACAACAGGAAGCGGACAACAACGCTCTGTTACCCGATGGTATTGAGTCCTTAAGGTCTTTGAAACTTTTGGGGCCTTATTTTTGAAGTTATCTTAGGACTAAGATATATATTAACAACATCCTATACTCTATGTCAAGCTTTTCTGGAGTGCGATTTTCGGGCTAAATTTAATTATATGTGCGTTTCCGCCTTTGTATTTAATTTAAATAACAAAATAATTGTCCCACGGTAAACGGTTCATGCTTTACAATATGTTTTTAAAAACTTCATTCAGGCATGCCACTAAGCATTTTTGCAGGTTATTTAATCCTAGTTAAATTACTTAATTATTACGCAGCTTTGACAATGTGTACTCCCGGTCTCGCGCTAGCGCGTGCAAAGGTCCACTTCCGGCAAATAAATGGCCGATTTTATAATGTAAAATCCCCGTAGAGATTTAAAAACTCGGCGCAGCTTAAAATACACTGTAATTTTTAAAAAGTATTATTGCACGTTACTTGCACTTTTTTCAATCTACAAAATTAACACAATTTTATAAGAATACAGTAGAAAGTGTTTTTTTTCACAACCTTTTTACCCGTTCCAACAAACTCTGACGTAGAGTATAAACGTGTTTAGCTTTTTGTAGAAATTTTGCCTGTACTGATTTATTTGACGAATTGTACTTTATATTTTAAATTGATTATGTTTGTACTTTATATTTTAAACTGATTATGTAAAATCGTTGCGAGTTTGTTTTTCTGGTACGTTTTTAGTTTTTCAATAAAATTGATATACTAATATACTGTTAATTATATTTATACCCCTACAATATGAGGTTAATTGATATTTAAAAATCAGTTGGTAAGTCAGTTGTCTCTTCGGACATTCCATTTTGTCCGTTATTTAATATTCGAACATTTACTATTAAGATGTTCAAACGCAGATTTAAATTGGACTTTCCCTTAATATCTTTTTATAGTTATGGTGTTCGTTTTTGATAAAATACCGATGTTGCATACGTATGGTGAATTTTGATATAAAATATGCGCATTAAGGTGTAACATCAGTAGCATTAAATTAACCAAACATATGTTCAGATATTTAGATCAACATATTTTTGGTAATAGCCAATAGTTTCAGTGGTTGAAACCCTTTATACCCACCACTCTAATTATGTTTTGATATTATACCCTGTTCTCTACTTTTAGAAATGTTACATAAACGGTGCGTTGTCCGTATTAATGTATTTCATATGTAAGAGTACAATAATTTACCTGCACAACGATTAATGCAACGCCTACCCTCGCTAATGCCCGAAGAAGTAATAGTCCTTGAAAGATGGTTAAAAGATTGTCATGTCTCTTCAGTAAAATAGAAAATGTAAGGAAAATTAGATATAGGCCAAGACCTTGATAATAGTATATAATGATATGAGAAGGTGTGCTACTTTAAGTACATATGCAGGAACACAGGGAAAAACAGGGAGGTTAAAGGGGTAAAAGATAAATTAAAAAGAGAAGTTACTTAGGGAGCAGATAAAGTATATTCTAGTTGTACCAGAGTCAGGTAGAAAGACAGAGGATCAGCAAGCAGAATCTGTAGAGAAACCAGCTGTATCAGCTATCGTCTATTCAAATTCTTTTCGTCATTTTAAACATTTTCATTTTACTATCTCGTACTGACGCTGTCAAACACACAAGTAACAAAGAAGGCGGGTACTCTAATTGATTTTGTGTAGTAGTGTAGCAGAATCCCCACAGTAGGCTAATGAGTTTTGATTTTTGTTTACCCACCATGCTCATCGCAAAACACACCACCCAGCACTGCAATTTATATTACATTAATAAATATAAGTTTTCATATTTCATGTTAATAAAATATAGCCTTATATTGTACGTTTCATGAACTGAGTCTCTCACTTTTTACCAATTTTCGAAAAATTCCCTGAAGAAATATTTACAAATCAGATTTGGAGAGACTCAGTAACGTACATAAAAAATAACAGTCAGGCAGTAAAAATTTAACTTGAAGAAGAAACTATCTTTCCTCGTTTGCATAAGTATTTTAACCTTTAATAAAATAAACTCGAGTGTTTTTCAAAATTTAGATCTTTAAATAAATTTTATTTGATGCATTTTTAGGTTTAGCTTGAGTTATTGAGTCATGCAACGTCTACATATCATTGGAGGTGGACACCTTAAAGTGTACAATATCTTAAATGCAATGTCAGAAATCTATTAATAAAGAGCAATTTACGATATAGATTCCGTAGCTATAGAAACCAAAAATATAGTTTACCGTCTAGCTGACATTCATCCCATAGGGCACAGGTTGTTGTGGGCTTAAAATAATTCTCCGGGCTTAGTCTTTTTTTCAAAAATTCATGCAATACTTCCTTTCAAAAATTTAAACCCCTCATTTTACTTGTCATGATCATGAACTGTGGATTTTAATGTGGTGTATTGATGGTTATTCAAGACGTAATGATCTCTGAATCAAATTTATGCTAGGTAAGACCATATATACTTTGTTTTCGGAATTCGGGGATATCATATGGAAAGGGAATATTCACATTCCATTTCCAGCACATAGGATGTAGAATCTTAATTTAAACCATTTCTGCTGCAACTTATTTTTGTATAACGGTGACAGTTTCATAACTAGTTGAGATACACTGAAACCATATGGATCAACCAATTCGTAATGACGACCATAAAATTTTAGGAGGGACTACTTCAACTCTGATTGAATGAGATAATTTGAACTATTCGGGATAAAATCCCCTACCAGAGTCTCCCATACTTGAAACGAATTCATGTTTAATGAATGAAATAAATAACCTCACAGCTGCATCAATTAAACTGAAAAAGGAGGACAATACAATTCGCCAGGCCTGCATCTTTGTACGTGAAAATAGACCCGATGAACGAGAGTTTCATATTCTCCAACGATTCAGCCAACAGCAGTCCCGAAAGAAAATGGCTTTTATTTTATTCAAATTGGTCATTTTACAAAAGTGGCAAACGTCTGAGAGTAATTTGCCAGACATGAGACAAATTTCGGCAGCACTTTCTTCAGTATATTCATGAGCATGAGTTAGACTCGGCTTGCCCACACTGTATTCTCATACATCCCTCATACTAGCCGCAAAATTCGAAAACAAGATCGTGGTAACCCAGGATACCTGTGAATATTGCAAATGTATAGAAGGAAGTCGTCCCGTTACCTCGGAAATCACTAAAATTGAGACGAGAATTATTATCTGTTTAATTTAAAAGAAAGAATATGGAATATATGCCAGAAAGACACGATCCAAAACTTGCATAATTTCATAACAAATATTCAAAAGTAAAATTTAACTGGCGCTTTTCTTGATTTAACTTCACCAGACACGCTGATGGCCAAAATAGGAAGATCAATCAAACTTTATGAAGTTTTTGTTATATTAATGGACTAGATGAAAAGAAATATATTCATGACAATATCAAGGTCGATAAGCCTCATATAAAGATAACAATCAGGGAACATAACCTATTACATTGTTGAAATGGTTACTGCATCTTTCCAACATGCATTCCAGTACCCGAAAATACAAGCACGGGAAAGTATTTAACGACCTCCACACAGCACAATTGAAAAACTCTCTATATATAGCGTGAGTTCGAATCCCACTGAGGGAAGGACAAAAGGACAAAAATTTGCAGGTACAAAATTCATCCCTAACACTGTTAGGTTAATTTTCAGACGTTTATTTGATATCATGTTAACCTTGTATCATCTGATGCTTCAGAGATCCGGTGGGTGGAGGTATATTGTAGAGTTGTCACAAATTTAA
>JAULBM010305170.1:0-14496 GCA_032357055.1 Geukensia granosissima
ATTGACTCCAATGGATACACTTAAATCTAAAATAAAAAAGACACATAGGACCAGAAAAAACGGAACAGAAAAAATAATCAATATCCCAAAACATAATACTAAAAATAGGTTGAGTAATCTAACTTTTAAAAACGAGGATGAGCTCTGATGTAACGGAAGACATGGTAGAGTACGAAGCTCTTTTTGAACTTTGGTCATTGTCATCTTACTAGTTGGTCAAAGCCGAGAGTAAGTCACAATTGGTGGAAGTTATTATAGGTACAATATATCGGAACGGAAATGAAATGAAAGGATATCTAAAGTTATTTATGAAAATGGTAATGGTAATAAGGTCAATCGAGTAATAATCTATACAACTTTCTTCCCAACACACATTTAAAAGAAAGAATATGGGATACATGTCAGAAAGACACGCTATATATTTAGCATACATCTGATACATGTATATTTTTTGAAAAATATTCAAATGCGAAAATTTTCTTGCATATATTTATATTAAAGAATATTTATTTTCAACTTGCTATGTACAGAATAGCTACTTTCACCTCTTGGAAGGTCTGAATCCCCATTACCCTCGCAATAAAATTAAATAGTTGTTCCATTAACATTTTGTTTAAAACTTCGTATAATAAGCAATTCGATCGATCACGCCAAAACGATATTAATCGGAATTTTCGTCATATTGCAACTACTGAAAGACAATGTATTGTTTATTCTCTGATTGGTAGTTATTCTATTATTTATGTGTACTTTAAAATTTCACATTCGGGAATGTATTAGGGTTAGAGAATTGATATATACCAATTGGTATTAGTAGTGTTTTAGGGTTAGACAAGAAACATAAACCAATCAGCATATAATTGAACTTCCAAAAAACAAATGAAATATCACCGGGTTTTACTTCAATGAGTAACACGACGGGTGTCACTAGTGAAACAGGAGTTGCTTACCCTTCCGGAGCACCTAAACTCAGTCTGGTTTTTGTAGGTTTCTTGTTATTCCAGCTTTAGTTTTTAGTGTAGTGTTGTGTGTTTTTGTTTGTCTTTCGTTTCATTTTGTTGGCCATGGTCTTGTCTGTCTTCCGACTTAACGATTTCTGTCTGCCCCTTTGGTATCTTCGAATTCCTTTTCCTGATAAAGTTATACCCGAAGTGTAAACGACCAGCTCACAAACGTGTCCCAAATTTAACTATTTAATGTTACAGTAGAAATAAGGGAGGAAATATCAAATACTAGTAGATCACGCTACATCTCTGTAAGAAGTTCCTGGGCATTCAAAATAGAAATGTATACATGAGTGACTTTCATGTCCTGACCAAGCTATATCAGATCTATACTGGTGAATCACCACATCCTGAACGTCCTAACTTCCAGAAGGTGTTGAAACCCTCCACAGTCTGCATGATTTGATCAAGTATATCCCATGTAAACATTGTTGTCTCGTCACAACTTGTATGACCTGGCTAAGTTGAACAGATGTGTTCACTTGTGATTTAGTACTGTCTTCTAGACCTGATCAGATCTATCTGACCAAGTTTTAACATATATACAACCGTGATTCATCAAAACCTTTATGACCAGGTCAGATCATAGATATAGGCCTGCATGGCCGATCATGGCCAATATCAATTTAAATAATACTGGTTGGTCTTCGTGTCTTCATTTCCAGAATGTCCGTAACTATAGTCATTGACGGCTGGTTTAACTTACCTTGAAAAGCCATTGTATATCAAACACGTGGAACTTGGTCGTTGGCTGCTGTTTCACCTTACATTGGTTGACTACACGTGGGTTTAACATACCTTGGAGAACCAAACACAGGGTCGCTGTTCATTGGTTGCTGTTTCACCTTACCGTGGTTGACTACACGTGGGTTTAACATATCTTGGCGGACTCAACAAAGGGTAACTGGTCATTGGCTGCTGTTTCACCTTACCTTGGTTGACTACACATGGGTTTAACATACCTTGAGGCCAAACACAGGGTAACTGGTTATTGGACTGCTGTTGCACCTTACCTTGGTTGACTACACATGGGTTTAACATATCTTGGAGGACCAAACACAGGGTAACTGGTCATTGGCTGCAATTTCACCCTACCTTGGTTGACTACACGTGGGTTTAACATACCTTGGAGGACCAAACACAGGGTAACTGGTCATTGGCCACTGGTTACTGACAGATCTAAATGCTCTGTGATAATCATCATAGCCGGCATTGTGTGAGTACCTGAGGTGTGGGGGAATGTTCTCGTCAATCTGTTAATGAAAATAAAACGTTCACTTCAAAGCTAAGATAATAAAATGTGTAGTTGTCCTATTTATTTTTCGGTAGCTTTGCCAAATTATGACACTATATAGACACTTTATACTAAACTCTTACTACTAGTATATGGATAATTGTTGTCAGACAATATTATAATCAAATTCTATGTAGCTAGGAATAACCAAAATGAGAAAAATTCATTGTTTGCCTTTTTGTGAAAACGTTTCTTTGGTAAGTTTATGCAAACGGTCCAATGGTTCTATTGGAATTGGTCTAAAACACAAAAGTAACAGGCCGCTTTATTTAATGTTTGATTTCTTACCGAAGCCATTGCAGCACCAGGGATTGGAGCACTATTAAATGCCACCATGTCGTCATTATTGTTTATTGGTCGTACGTCTTGGATGACGTTTGGCAGGGATCTCATGGCATCTTGGATTCCTCTGTTTTGTTTTTGTGATTTTGCCATCCACTGAGACATTTGAGAGTAGCTTGTTCTGGAATATTAAAAACAAAACAAGGTCCATATAAAACGCAGAATTTTCTGTCACTTGGGCTTGTTATCGTGAAATGGTACATTTGCATGGTCAAAGTAAACAAACTTGTTTGATTCTACATAGCAGTCACAAGAGTTGCAATTCAACAACATTTTTGCCACTTGTAACAATCAGAAACACGTCAAATCAAATGTTCAACTTATGATGCCTGTCTCTTTTAGTGGGGGGGGGGGGCAATCCGTCATTGTTCGCTTAGGTCTGTTTCCAATATGCTGTTTGAGCAGTATAACTCTAATCAGACCATTTTAACACTAATGTTTGTACAATATTGTTTTAATGGCTAACACATGCTTTAAACAAAGATCAATGCAAAAGTTAATGACTTAAAAGATTAAAAGAGCATGACAAGCCCACTGGGAAACAAAACTGGAATGGAACTTATTACCTACATGACACTTCGCGGATTGTAAAACTGTTTTTCTCTGCTACTGGTTTTAAGAGATACTTAATTATTCTATATGCAAGTGCAGAATTTGTCGCTGTTGGACGCGGATGGTTGTCTTGATTTCTATTCATTAGAAAAAGGTGGGTCGACAAAGTTAACAGGTAGTAAATTACTTAAAGTCTATATAAAGCGCGTGTAATTACATTGCGCATTTGTACGAACAGCGACGGAGATGGACCAACGAGAATAGTTTTTACCCATTGCGATGTTTATCTCAAATGCAAACTGGTTCCATTAGACTAACATGGCCAGGAGGCAAGATAATAAAATCTAGTTGCGTATACGACAATCACATAGGCTATCCAAAAATGGGTTGTTGATTGACAAGGCATCATCGGAAAGATGTAAACATAAACAAAACAGGTGAACAAAGTGAAGCAGAAAAAACTTTAATTATATATATAAATAATGTAACCGGCGGATATTTTCGAGGGAAAGGCAAGAGTTATTGCCTTTTCTTCGCATATTAAATGAAGAAATCATGTTCTAGATTAATTTATGCTATTATCCTGAAATATTAATTTGCCTTTATATCTTAGACCATTAAAAACATACACAAACGAGGTGACTTTGGTTGTTTTGAGTTCTGGTAATGTATCGAGTTTGGATTCACAAGGTACTTACCGGAACCGTGAATCTTGTCTCTTAGGACGGTATGTGTTTTTCCTGTAATCCAATGACATCTTGTCGCCTGTTTTAGTATCCGAATATTTATTTAATTTGTCTATAAACCATTACAGTGTCAATAACTAAATGCACCAAAGGATAAACTTTTTAGAACATATTGATTCACATTCACATGTTGTTAAGGGAGAATTTATATTACATACTTTCAATTACATTAAAAGTTATGTTTTAAATCACCTACCAACCGAATAGACTCTACCCGAATTAAATTTAGATTTAAAACGATTAAATTTCTGCTTGTAATGCTATAGGCTAACGGTACCCGTTTAATTGTCTGACTAATATGGATTAATGAGCAACTACAATAGATCAAAAAATTAATACCTTATCTTTAATTGTAACAAACAGTATACCACACGTAAGGTTCATTCACAAATAGCACGTGAACTTTTTGACAATGTCTATAAGCAAAGCACATGAGAGCTCTTTCGTTCTGGTTCTTTGAAAATAATTCAGATTTAAACACCATTTAACTTGTTGGAGGAGGGATCTCGACCCAATGGCAATATAAAATGCAAACAAATAATTCTAACATAAAAACAGACAAAAATTCGAATAAAAACTGCCCTGCGTAAAACTAACTTTAAATACCAAAATTCGCAATATATATTCAACATTTTGAACCCACTGGGTCGATGCCTCTGCTGGTGGACCAGAGGTCCTCAACAGTATTCACAAGCCCAGTTGTCAGACTTGTCTGGAATGTAATTTATCAAACAATGTCTTACAGAAATTTGATGCAATTGTTTAAATTCTTAAGCACTTAAAAGGCTTCAAAACTTATTACTCTTCGTAGTTGTCCTTACCGTCGGATTTGGCTTCCTGTTTCGATTTGTTTGGTATACTAGTATCCAATTGGACGTGCTTAAATTGACACCGTTGTGAGGGAAAACTTGCTTTCCTTATCGGTTGCTTTTGGGTTTTTAACTAGCAGATAGCAACTGCGAGTACACTTTTGAGGTCGATACAGCATCTTGTATCAAGTTTTAATTATATTTGTTATTGGTTCCCAGTATCGATCTCAAGTGTTTAATTCATTTCAACCGATTTTTATAGTGTGTTTTTATTGTTGTTTTATCACACCACTGTCCCAGGTTAGGGGGAGGTTTGAGCGCTCACCAACCGGTTTAACCCCGCCACATAATCATGTGCCTGTCCAAAGCCAGAACCCTGTAGCCCAGTGGTTGTTGTTGTTTTGTTTTGTTGGTCATTTATTGTTAAATGTTCACCATTTTTGCTTTAGATTAGGTCAATTGTCGTGTTTTATGTATAGCTTCACAATTTGCATTTCGGGGCCTTTTACAGCTTCCGTTATGGTATGAACTCTGGTTCATTGTTGAAGGCCATAATGGGACCTGTAGAATTGAAAATTCTACTGTCACTTGGTGGGTGGCTGTCTCATGGACAATCATGCCACATCTCCTATTTTTATATTCCTCCACCAGAAAAAGGGACCGCCACGATATGACTGAAATATTGTTGAAAGTGGCGTTAAGCCCCAAACAAACCACACATAGATATGTAGAGTAAGTTTGAAGAAAACCGACGTCATGTTGAATCGTGTAAAAATCAAATTGTAAGAATTTTAAAACTGAATGCCAGGGTTTTACATAAATTGTTTGTGTTTAATGGGATGGGTTATTATTTGTCGAATTTTATCAGGATTATTTGAACCATACCTAATAATAACTAATAATTATCTAATATTGATAGGATGGTGATTTGCCACTCACTAGCGGTGATAACGAGAGAGATAAATTCTACTCTTCCTGTGCTATGCACACGACTTCTGGAACTTACTGTGTACTGACTGGCATAGTTGGTGAAGGCGGCCATACTTATGTATATTTCCTTGCTTTAAAATTGAGTACCTTAAAATATTTATATCTTAGGATGTCGGGGAACAAAATCTGAATATTTTGACCGTGTGCTTTATTCTTTATTTCACTTGTATAAATAGCAATATCCGAACTACAAGACCTCACAGATTTGCAGTCAAATAAAAACTTTTCATGTTGCCGTGGCAAAGGAATAACAATATTTATATGGAAGCATGCATACATTTTAATGTTTTGTTCATTTACCTCAAAATTAAGTCAAAAATTAATGACGGCACTGCCATTTTGTGATTTCTTAGTGTTTCCCTGCCACTGCCGAGACCAAACAACAAAAGGCAGATTCTATTACACTCATACTGCAATACAGAAATATTGAAAGAAAAGTCCCACATAACCCTTTAGGTTTTCAGAAAATTGTCTTTAAAATTAAGGTGGCCGCCATTTCGACTGGTTCCAGGAGCTAAGGAACACAAATTGTGGGCAGACGTAGGCAGCTGGAAATGTAAATTTTGACCAAACAACATAAATTCTAGTTATTTACAAAACAACGAAGGCTTACGATTGTATAGAATATTGTCATATGTCCTCTGTCTGTAATAATGGCCCTCTGCGTTGCCGCGGGCCATTCCAGCCTTCTGAGGGCCTTTATATAGACCCTGGACTTTGACAAGGCCAATATAAAAATAGTTATTCATTTTTGGCAAAAACGCATTCTAGAGTTATGTTCATCGGGTAGGCTCACATCTGTAAAAGTGGGAAACCACAAATTATTGACAGGCGTCAGACCATTGATTCATATCGCAACAATTCTGAAAAAAGTCTCCTTTGACGTGTCCGAAAAACTAACAACATAGCTTGAAAAACAAAGCGACTGGTGCTACGTTAACATATGGAACTATAACACCAATCAGAAATGATATTCTATCATATAATGAATGATTCTTTGTCGTATTCTGTAAATTAATTGGGTATCGATGTCTAAGGAACAAATGTGCATGAAGTGACTAAACGTGGAATTGGTCGATTCTAGTATGGGCGAACATCTTCGAATAACCCTGATCAAAAATTAAAGTGTCAGGAAATCATGCAGACAAAAGCCGGAATACATTATTACTGGCTTGAAAAATGCCCATACATAAAATACATTTATTTTAATAATAAAATGCATTTTTAATCTATAAATATAAAAATATACATTTATCAGATAATAAATTTAGCAGCTAAATTAAAGACAACCTTGGGCGCAATACCATAGTGAAAATACTTGAACGTTGAACATAAGTTGGTCTAATAGTTTCGAAATCTTGACAAACGTGCCGTAGTTAAACTTAATTAACTGGGATTGGTGATCGTTTATTTTCGGATGGGTTTACTCAATGATTAAAGAAAAACAACTCTAATAACTCAAAACAGCATCTAGTCCTTATGAAGTAGATGTTCTTTGACCCTTCATTACATGGCCTTTGCTTCTTTTATCTAAAAAGCAGGACAAGGAGGCTTAACAGAATTATATATCTTGCAAAAAAGTAGGAACTATACTTTTTGAATCCCGACATGTTCACAAAATGATTTATATCAGACGTGATTAAGAGTTGTAGCATGCAGCGTTAAAATGTTTTTTTATGAATCAGCCTTTATTGTGCCGAATCTGGTATATACCTGAATAAAGATGTTAAAGAAAGGAGGATACCGTTTTTTGAGGGGTTATCTAAAGCACCGCTGATAAATAAATAACGGGTAAGCCACTAACTCTAAATAAGGATGTTCCTTCCACCCTAATTCCTCCCGTGTCCTGTCGTCCTTGCCCAATGACTACACAGCATTTAACTTTTGGCGAACATTTAGTTTTTTCTGATATTAAAGGTCTATTCAATGTCTTCTTCTGTTCGTATTTCTTCCTTCTTTATACACGGTATATGTAATACTAAATGACAGATTGCCCCCGCTAGATACATTCCTCCTCCCAAGTAAAACGAAGCATCATAATTAGCCGTCGCTTGGAACACAGCACCTGTTTAAAAACAAATCATAAAACACATTAGTGCAAGATATGGCATAACAAACTTTTGCGCTAACAACGTTAAAAGTTTGTTTCCTAAAGTCCGTTTGAGATACTTTTAATATGATCAATTTAATCAAAGGAGAGGCCCGTTGCATTGACCAGTGTTCTACCAGGAGTGTGTATATATATGTGCATTTCTTATATGTGTGTTGAAATAAGCTGTCCCACCGCGTGATAAAAATAACTTTTACAAATAAATCAATGTTTTTACTAAATTAACCAATTGTTTATGCCTAACGTTCGAATTTTTAGTTATACAGTCAAACAATAAATTTTTATTCTTTAATGAATTGTCAGTAGTACTTCCTATATTTGTCATTTAGGGGTCGTCTTCATAATTATTATAATGTTTAGGAATTATTACAATCTCTCAATATACTAAGAACATCTACAAAAATGGTTTTATTGTTTGGCCATAAATTTCTGGAGAAAAAATGTTATGTTAAACGTGCCTTGATAGTGCCCTTCATTGGTAATACCCTATTTTGAATAGTTTTCCAATACCCACTGTCTAATGAAACAATAATCTGGTTTTTAGTATTACAAAGTTTACAAGTTTTTTACTTAGTTAAACGAGTAAAAAATCAATGCAGAAACAAATAAAGGCAAACAAAATTCTTGATCAATAAGACTGCTTTTGAGCAGTTGAAAATTTGGCGTGAAAAGGAACTCAAGACTTTTATGCAATTTGAGTAGGCAGCCTTTGCCTCTCTAAAATTTATTAATTTATTATTTCAAAATAGTTCGGATACCATAAAATCTCAATAGATAATTATTTCCTATACATGTATATACTTTTCAAAAGGAAACGATCGAGTATGTGTAAGGTAAAAAATATCAATATATTCTGGCAGTGTGTTGAAACTGTGACTTTCATGCTGCTTAAAATAATACTTTTTAAAATGGTCCCTTCTTAGATCTGTTTTATACAGTCAATTTTCCAGTGGTATTACAAAGACGACTTTTGACAGGTTTACATATATATTACATATATATTAATTGACATACCTGCCATTGGCGGACCATATATACCGGATATACCACGGGCAAGTACAAGCAGACCAAAGGCATTGGATAACCTATTTATTCCCAACAGGTCACAAATGATTGGTGACGTCAGTGATATATAGGCAGCTGTAAGTACAATAGTATAATAAGACAACAATAAACTGAGCAAACTACACTATATTTGACTGTCATTCATTAAAAGCCCAATGAGGACAGCTTTGGTACAAAAATGGTCTTCTGCATTTGTCCACCAGAAGAGATCAGCTTTCCTATAGAGGCTCCCATTGGTTGAATGGGATGTTTAAAGCTATACAACAACCAGAGTAGCCGTGGTTAAGAATCTGGTTTGGTTGCGGCGGTATTATAAATTATAAACCGAGATGTAAATGTTGGTGCTTGTTGGGAAAAACGCCAATCAACGAATTCTTTTAAAACTGATTGTAACGCGGATCCGTTTGTGGAAAGTTGCAATAACTTAATATCCTTCCTTTTACCGACGAGTTCAAATTTGGTTGATTGATTATTTGATTGATTGATGTTTAACGTCCAGCGGCAAATATTTCATGCATATTCAGGACGAAAACAAGCCACCAAACAATAAATCATAAAAGGGGCTAGCTGGGGTTTGTCCGAAAAATTTAACAGGACGGGAAGACATATTTGGACTGTTTAGGTAGGGGCGGGAGATTTTGTCTAAGCAACTTATCACCTACGAACCAATCGTTACAAAATGTTGCAAAGGGATATTTAACGTGCTGAGAGCGTGGCATTTTCCAAATATGAGACACTGTGGTAACGTTCCCTTTCGAGACGGATGAAGAATTGATACATCCTCCCCAACCAGCAGATGTCCTTTTGTAGGGGTTCTACATCCTGGTGGAGAAACCGAGCAACCAATTTCTTCATCCCGGCTACTCTCAGGGTGGTCAAGTAAATAAACATCCTGCCAAACCAACGGACGCTCCTTTCATGCCTTTAGCAGGGTTTCTACCTGCAGGTGGAGAAACTGAACGGCCTATTTCTATACCCCGGTCGCCCTCGGAAGGGAGTTCAAATTTGTTATCCTGTGGCAACTATAGATTAGCTAGCATAACCCAATTGTGATTTATCGTTTGCTTATTTATTCTCGTCTTTTATGTGGCTTTAATATTGCCTGATGGAAGTTAATTAACAATAAAACAGTTATAAGAAGTATGAATTGCTTACATTTCTTGTGTACCTGCATTAACGTTTAGTTTAAAAAAAAACGTTTATACTACATTCCTATGTCGTGTTTGGAATCCATTATAATGAGGAGATCCAGTTTTTGTTTTTTATCTGTACTATTACATAATATCAAACGAATTCTAAGTAACTTACCTATACATAACCCGTACACTACGGCAAATACTACTAAAGTCGCATATGTCGTACACAGCGGTTCCAGGAATAATGCCAAGGCACTAACTAACAACATTACGTTGTTTAATACTAAAGGGTTCACACAACTTAAATCTGCCAGGAATCCACATACTACACGTCCTATTGTGTTAGTGATACCTAAAATACAACACACACAAATATGTATTATGAAAATTTCACGGTATTTGTTAATAAGTAACAGACTTGTCCAAGTACAGCTTGATTTAAACTCGATATTTCAATCACATTCAAAATAAATCCCTCGTGGTACAAAAATAATTATTGTCCCTGCTTACATTTTACCGGCTTCTATTTAATTGTTTGGATTTCTGTTGTTGTTCGTATAATGCAGATCATTCAAACCTAAAGCGCCATCTAAATTTTGTGCGTAAGAACTGACTTTAGGTTCTGTTGGTAATCGTGAACATGTCTGCTGGTATGGAATATCCATTTCACAAATGAATTCGAATCTTTTGCTGTAAAGTTGCGGAGTAAACCAAAAAACAGGCTTTTCGTTTTCTCCGCCTGGAGGTTGTAATCCCAACACCCCCCCCCCCCCCTTTTACGTGAAATGACTAATACTGTATTGGAAAATGGACAATACAACGGGTGTCTTTAAAGAGGCAGGAACTGCTTGCAACTTTCCCCTTTTGTATGACCCTTTGTTTTTCTTTGCTTCTCCTTTAAAACCCTTGTGTTGGTGCAGTAGTTTTTACTTTCAACGGATGTGTTCTTGTCTTTCAATGAGGAAAGTATAATCTGTAACGCTAATTTTAAAATCTTCAGAAACACTTTGTATGCTTATTTGGAAATTGCATCTTTAAATGTACAGGCATGAAATCTACGGGTATGAAAAGATTGATTCTAGATCTTGTTTTGTGTTTTTATCCTGTATATCGTTACAAATGTTACGTTTGTGCTTACCCATAATTGAGAGAAGAAATGCAGCATCTGAACCCGGAATGTGAAGTTCATACTTCGCTCTGTCTACTATATAACTAAAGGGTATGAAAAATCCATTGCATGCAAACAAGTTCCCCATAAAAAGCATAAAGAACGATAATTTTAACAGAAGTGAAAAATCCAACATTTCTTTGAGGATGTCAGTTACTGTTTTTGGCAAACACGTGCACTTGTCCCATACAGAAATTCTTTCCGGTTCCGTTATACCGGGTATAGATGTTATGCTAGTTATGTAACTTCTAACATCTGGCTGAGATCGAAATTGAGGTATTCTGGCAAGACTTCCGCTGTAGAATATATCCTTTCTGTACAGCGGTCTGGCAAAGTCCTCTTTATTAACTGGTACAACTGTTTGAGATACTGTTCTATGTCTTGGAATAATTTCTTTAATGATCAGTGGTTCATGGTGTTTCCCCGTCTGTGATTCGGTAGCAAAGTGAACCGCTGGTAAAGAACCTATGCATGAATTCTGTGTGTTCTGGTGTGGATGGTTCAGTAATTCCTTTATAATTTGTTTTTCGTCTTTTTGATCTGGTTCAGATTCTGCACGCTTTCGTTTCTGTTTTTTTAGTTCTTTGATACGTTCTTCTCTTGTTTGTGCTTGTTTATGCTTTCTTTTCACTGGCAATGGACGCATAAGCATACCGCAAACGATACCATTTAGAATTATTCCAGCTTGTATAAATAACAAACTCCTCCAATCGTACACTTTTAACATATAATCGTTCAATGGAGAGAAGACAAATGTTCCGATACCAGAGCCACACATTGCTATACCAGTGGCCAATGCCCTCTTCTTCTCAAAATAATATCCCACAGACACAATAGAAGGCAAATATATCATTCCAAAACCAAGACCTGTAATATAAAGTGTGAAAAAAACTTTGCTGGCAATCAACAATAATATATCATTCAAAGACCTGTGACTAAAAGCCAAATAAATTCCTTACTGCCAATCAACAATACTACATCATTCAAAGACCTGTGACTAAAAAAAGTAAAAAATAAATTCTTTACTGGCAATCAGCAATAATATATCATTCGAAGACCTGTACCTTATAAAATAAAACAAATTCCTTACAGGCAACCAACAATAGTATATCATTCGAAGACCTGTACCTTATCAAGTATACTGGCAACCAAACAATAGTATATCATTCGAAGACCTGTACCTTATCAAGTAAATTAAATTCCTTACTGCTAATAAGACCTATTATGTACTGATACAATTTCCTGCAAGGGATCCTTTGATTTAGATTTTTGTGTTTAATATTTGTCGGATCTAAGATAATCCGTTCTACATTTATCTGTTGACTTTCACTTTCAGACATGAACCCTCGTTCTTCTCTAGTGTCCTGTTAATAATTTTTTTCTTTTTTTTATTTCAGAATTCATTTTGAGAGTTATACCCTTTAGACCAATAACTACTGCAGTAATAAATTTGAATGTTTTCTGATGTACATAAACGGACTCTATTTTGGAAGTCCATTCTGAAAATCACCATGACAAAGAGTTTATTTGAATAATGATCGAGGTTTTCGTCCACATCACAGTAAGCACAATATCATGAAAACAAGCTTGGTTATAATATTGTAAGTATGACTAGCTTACCTCCTAGGACGCCATATGTTAAAATAAGAATATTTAAATTGGGTGCAAATGAACCCAACAAGAACCCCACTGATGCAACTATACTTCCAGCTATGGTCACAGCTCTGCATCCAAACTTGTTTACAAGACCACTGGCAATAGGACCTATAATAAATTAATAATTATGTATTCTTCGTTTATTAATTGTACATGCGGCATTACTGAACACTGCTATCTACATGCAAGTTATCAAAAATGTTACTTTTGTCGAACAATAAGTAGAAATAAAAATTGTTTAATAAGTCTAAGTGTATTGAGGCTATGAACAATTAAGCAACTGTTCATGAGATCATGAGATTCATATATACAAGTATGAATGTGCAGATTTATTGTAGTCTTTAATTAATCGTTCATCTACTAAATGTATAGATATGTGTGTGTATAATTAATTTTTTGTGTACAATAATGTAAGGGAAATGCTATTTACAGGTCATTTTTGTAACTCTATTAACCCCCCCCCCCCCACACACACACACACACACCCGTATTAGGTTTGAAATGCATATAAGGTGCTTTCAGATTAACCTTCTCATTGCTGATATTTACCTGAACACAGATAAACACCGAACAGAAGAGATCCAACTAACGACACTTTTCCTTTCGATTCCCCAAAGTGTTCTGCAAATATTGGCAAAAGAACTCCAAATGCATAGCCAATGCCATCCACAATAAAGTTACAGACAAGTGAGGCTAGTGTCACCATCCAACCCCAGCCCCCGTCTGGAGGGGTAGGGATAAAATCCTCTTCGTCATCCTCATCTAAATCAATTTCATCTCTCTTGCCGTTTTCTGCCATCTTTCTGTGTGTTAATTTACATATTCACAGATAAATTATTCTCCTTTAGTCCTATTTATACACCATATATGCACATCTGCAAGAATAAAAGATAAAATTATGGATGAATTGTTAATATTGTGATTGGAATAATCGGAAAAACCATGCAAATAATTATCTTGAAATAACACTTTACCGTTTAACGATTACGGAAATTCAGATTGAATAAGATCACAGATTGTAAATAATTTGGTATCCCGGGTACTTCATACAGTACGTATTACTAGTAACTATCACTCATACGACATTGTGACAATATGGTGGTTTATAAACATGTCAGCTGAATTGAAATTTATGTCTGAAGCGAAACTAGGGATATATCATCATATACGAAACATCAGGTTGAATTCCTCCCTTTTAGTATAGCTATATATAGACGTATAGTAAAATAGCTTAGAATGGTTGTTCATGGACTGTAACTTTATTTGTTCAGTTTTTCTGTCTTGTGGCATAACCTCTTATTCTATCATTTTATACGGTATATGCTTATCAAACACTTTTATTCAGTTAGAGAGAGATACTGAATCACTGAATAATCTTGTCAGTCTGACTTTTTGACTGTCATCTAGATGATGATCCTGAAAGTCAAATTGACCAATCAGAAAAGTCCAGCTGACAAAAATGACTAGTCATATTGATGTTTTGACTTGCATTTTATATAGATTTGACTTAGTAGGTATAGTTAGGCAGCAACCATTTAATTTTCTGGGGGGGGGGGGGCTATGGATTTTTTTGGAAAAGAAAGTTTGTTTCAACTTTTAGATGAAAAAAATAATTTTTTTTTGG
>JAULBM010305181.1:0-14495 GCA_032357055.1 Geukensia granosissima
TCTTATAACATTTATTTTCTGGAGGGGGTACAAATTTCATAAGATTATGATAAATTGACCCCCTTATCAGTTTCTTTCAGGGGGGTCAATATTTCGCAGGGGGTCAATATATCGAACAGTCGAACAGGGGGAGGTCAGAATATCATAAGGGGGGTAATTATTTCGCAGCGAAATATTGACCCTGGGGTCATAATATCGTGGGGGTCAAAATATCGTATGACAACGGTCAAAAGTTACACAATTCTTATATATACATGTATGCATTTCTTATGGTCAATCTATGTTTTATGTGTGTCCTGTATGTTGTATTTGTATTTGCTTCACCCATATGGGTGTAATTTGCAAATTAAATATTATTATTATTATTACTGTTAACTTCATTGGAATGATTAGAGGATTTTAAATCCTGATATGGACAAATGATTACACATGATCTGGACATTTTCACTTTTTGTCATCTCAGAGTTTTATCTATGCAAATTTAGTTTTTTGCTCACATTACCCAATGTGAAAGAACAAGGGTCGTTTAACCACTGTTTTGGCCTAAGACTTTTGCTAAAAATGAAAAATAGGTAATATCTTTTATTTCATATAGTTTGTATTAAATAACATCTATAAAACAAACCTCCAACAGTTATTTTAGTAAAGTGGTAATTGGTTCTACAACAGTAACATGGCACAAAGAAATTGCTTTAAATATGAAAATTACTTAATTTGATCTAGAATGTGTCACTGTTTTGTTGATTTTAATGTAGATCACACAAAAACATTAGAACAAGACTTTGCACTACTTTAATGATGCAGGCTCAGCATTGAAACAATTTTTTGGATTGACTCTTACTAAAAGACATGCAGTTGAAAATTTTTTGCAAAGACAAACTGCATACATTAAGCTGTAGGCATAAATATGAAAGAGTAACATTTATTTTCCCTGAAACTTTTGATGGTGACATCATGTTACTGTTAAGTTTCTTCGTTGTGATACTGAACCAGAATTAATTATTGATGATGAGGACCATAGTCAACTGGTTGAAACCTCAGGAAATTGATATCAGAGTTTTTGTTATTTGTCTGTTTCCTGTCACATGAATAAAGAGGCATCTTTAACCCATTTTTTTAAAATTTTGAGCCTCACTGTGTTCATTGATGTATTAATAAATGCATTATCTTCTGTACAAATGAATATAAATCCGTTCCTATGCCGATTGTGACCAATATCTATTGTGACTATACCCTGGCTTCGACTACTGAGTAACATGACGGGTGCCACTAGTGGAGCAGGAGTTGCTTAACCTTCCGGAGCACCTGAACTCACCCTGGTATTTGTAGGGTTCGTGTTACTCCAGCTTTAGTTTTCAGTGTAATGTTGTGTGTTCTAGGTTTTTCTTTTGTTTCATTTTGTTGGTCATTGTCTTGTCTGTCTTCCGACTTAACGATTTCTGTCTGTCCCTTTGGTATAACGAATTCCTTTTAAGCTGTAAAAATCTAGAAATCCGAATTTCAAATTTGTTTTATAACCATTAAAATAGATTGTTTGCATGTAAACCCAACAACTGCAATTGGAACTTAATGCAATGAATTGTCTTCCAGATCCATTGTTTTTGTTAAACTTTGTACAAACTATTTTATAATAGTTTGAACAACAAACTATTAAAGTGTGTATTATGAGACAGGACAGTAGGTAATACTTTGTAAATAGTTCGTGAAAGTGCTGATTGATGATTTTAATAATAATCCAACTTCTTTTATTTCAGAAGTTGTTAGCGTAAGAAACCGATAGTGTCCATTTACATTGTGATATTTTGAACTTTGGTTCATTAAAAAACAAACCTTTTTTTAAAGTTGGGTAGAGTTTCACATTATCTGCAGCATAATAAAAAAATCAGTTAAGGGCACAGACAACTTGGACAAGAAAACAAACTGTGTTGTATCTCTTGATAAGAATATTCCTTAGGTAAACACATAATACATAATAATTTTGTTCATTATAGGTGCAAAAAAATTGTGATCCGTGAGGGGACATCTATTAGCATTAAAGCATCTTTAATTTTTACTCGTATAGTAATTAAGTATATTGATTATATAATATTTTCGTATTTACAATATTACAATCATAATAGTCCATGGCAGTCAGATTTTGTTTCAATTTTAACATGGGCTGTCATTGTTTTCTCAAATTTTATCCTTCGCTACAGCTCGGAGTAAAAATTCTAGCACATGTTAAAATCATAAACATATTATGACTGCCAAGAATTATTTCTTAATCATCGTTAAATAGAATAACATGGGGAAGAATGACATTTAAATAATTAGAGGCTCCTAGTAGCCTGTAATCGCTCACCTGTCTAAAACAACCTTGTATTTAAACTTTTTGCAGATACCCTAAAATCAATTATACCATGTTACATCTACATCCAGTAAGCAGTTTTTAAACTGTAACTTCAAAATCAGCTAAAAATAGCCAAAAAGGGCAAAAACTCTAACAATAGTAACAGCATTTCCTTGACAATTTCACCACAGAGTTTGCCTTAAGTTAATGGCTTTTGAGATTTATGCGAAAATCTTGGTCAGACACCTATGTTCTATTTTAAGTAACAGCAGCCATGTTTTCAACGGATCAACATTTAAAGTAGACACTTTGTGCAGATAACCCTAAGGAACAATCCTTCAAACCATTTTCTTCTGGTTTCCTTTTTATCTTTTAGTTTGTTTCGAATTTGTCATTGACTATGGTCTTTTGATCTATTGCACCGGTACTCTACACTGGACTTACAGGTCAGTCCAAAGTCAGGAACATGCTAATTTAAACATATATTATTGTTCAAATAACAAACGGATAAGACACTTTTTACACATTATTAACGTCTTCTCCAAAAATATATAATATACACGAAAATGTACACTTATTTACATCGAACAGATATTTTTTAATAAAGCAAAACAAAGGCATAAATAGTAATTAAAAAAGAATTGTACTTATTTCGCATTAACGATATCAGTTTACAGCTATTGAATCAAACATACCTTAATTTAAAAGAAATCAAACACACTTGTACTTTAACGTTTTAACATATTTACATTTAATAGTTTTGTGTGTCTAGAGTGAGTGATAATATAAATAACATTGGATTTACGAAGTTGCAATCAAAAGTCAATAATCTGTAGGGGTGAGTATTTAATGTTCGTTAATGCGTAATTAAATATTGAAAACATAATAATGATCATCTTGTAAAAGCATTTATTGAAGCCGACAAATACAGCATTGCAATTAAGTACTTAATGTGAGAAAAACAATCTATATAATTTGGGTTATTGACTTAAATTGAAACGACCAGTTCTCTCGATGTATTTTTGTACACAAAGAAATAAAGAACAATTAGTTTCGAATGAAGTAAGTCACTACCACATATAAGTACATTTACAGAAGTCAATGTATCATTAATATTTAACAAAGATAATTCATTAAGCATAACAGCTCTGTGTACAGTAAAATTGTTTCAATGTAATAAATAATGCTGTGCATTTTCACTTCTATAGCCACATGAACATGAAGGGTTATCAATTATATTTGCATGATATAAATCTGCATTGAGTGCACTGGAATTATTGCGTATTCTAGATTGTAAATCACTCTCTATTCGATCTCCAAATAAATAATAACGAGGAATTTTTGTATTCGTGAATAATTTGCCATGTAAGTTAAGTTTAAATGCAGAAAAAGAAGGTAATTGCCTTGTGTCGGGATCTAAGGCGTTCCACAGTTTAATGGTTGCCGGTAAAAAGGAATCTTGATGAAGTGATAACTTACTTGTATGTTGATTTATATTTTGGTTATTTCGTAAACTTGTTTCTGAGACTGTGGGTGGAACTAAATCAGCTAAATAATCGGATGCATCTCCGTTTAAAATTTTGTAAAATAATAGTAATTTTTTGGCCTCCTTTTTTTGATAATTTTTTCCAGCCAGTTTCCTTATATATTGAATCAAGACTGGCATAAGAGGTTAACCACGTCACAATTCTAGCTGCTTCAATTTGAACCTTTTCTAAAAGAAAAGAGTTTATTTTACCATAATTGTCCCCAACCTAAGAGGCATACTCCAAAATAGGCCTAATAAACGTAAAATAAAGTTTTTTTTTAAATATTCTCTTCTTAATTTATATTTTAATTTACGAAATACATTTACTTGTTTCGAAGCCCTTTCAATTAGCATATCAATGTGTTTAGTCCACTTACAGTGGCTAGTAAAAATCACAATAAGGTGCTAATGAAAGTTAACTGTTGCTAAACTATTTCCATCATAATCAAATGTTAAATTACCCGTGATATTTCTTGAAAGAAAAATCATTATATCCGTTTTATTCGGATTAAATTTAAGTAACAAACTTTTTGACCATTCCGTGAGATATTGCAAGTCTTTGTTGATTGAAATTTGCAAGGAAGCATCATTATCCGCAGTATGACCAATACAGGTATCATCTGCTAATAATCTGCCAAACCCTTCCATTTCATCAACTATGTCGTTGATAAATATTAAAAAAAGCAAAGGCCCAAGTACAGAACCCTGAGATATACCAGCTTTCAATTCATCCACACTAGAAAGTGCATGTTTAATAACAACTCTTTGAGATCTGTCTGTCAGATAGCTTTTTAACCACCATAGGCGGTCACCATGTATACCATATTTTTCAATTTTCAGTAAAAGTGCTTTTATCCAAACTGTGTCAAAAGCTTTACTTGTATCTGCAAAGGTAACACTTGTTATTTGCTTGTTAATTAACGCTAGCAATATTTTATTATATAATTCAACTAATTCAACCAGTTGATGAGTAGTAGCGTATCCTGGTTAAAATCCCGACTGAAATCTGTAAAGAAGTCTATCAGTGTGTAAATGGTTAAATATGTGTTTGGAAACAATCTTGCCCAATATTTTACTAACACAAGATAGTAATGAGACGGGTCTGTAGTTTGAAGGTAATGAATGGTCCCCACCCTGAAAGAAAGGAATGACGTGAGCCAATTTCCATCCAAAATTAGTTAAATGTACATGTGCATCATTTACTGCGGAGATTTGAAATCTCCGACTTTTCCAGAGCTTCATAATAAATATTGAACCCATTATTAGGATCTCTCAAAGGAGAAACCTCGTTTGAGGGACGATTTTTTATAAGCAAATTAATAGTCTTCCAATACAGTTTTACTGTTACCCGTTTTGAATTCATCTAGAGATTCATTTGTACTAGAGTAAAATTCTTTTTAGGTTGCTTTTTTAAATTGTTGACACTGTTTCTCTGGGTTTTTTAAGTTTTGTTGAGCTGTGTGTGTTTTGATACCCAAAAAACCAAACACAGCTCAACAAAACTTCAAACATGTTTCACAGTGTATGTAGTTTATTATGTTTCATACTAATACTATGTTTTCAATATAAACTTATTTAGCCGATTAACAATTCATTTGAATGTCATAACATTTTATTTGTGAGCTTTTAGCGGCTTGCCTTAGGGTTTGGGCCTTGTCCGTTATTAGCGACCTTCTTCTTTTTGGATTGCTGTCTCACTGGCATACACATCTCCAATTTCTGTATTTTAACACAAGCCTATTCAAATATTCTTTAACCAGTTTCGAATATTTATACTTAATTAAATTGTTCATTTTATATTCATTTAACATGGGTAAACCTGTTTTATACAATTTTGAGTTCTATTGATTTTAAGGTTCGATAAATTGGTGGTAAGTGTAAAAATGCTGGGCAAAGAAGTAACCCAGAGTTTTGTGCAAATGGGACAATCATACCCAGATTTGACAAACATGTGACATTTTTGAAGGAAAGGTAACGCAACAACAGTTTTTCAGACAAATATGAACAACTACAATAAAATATCAAATAAAAATAATCGAAGCAAACCAAATACACAATTTTATTGCAGAAATATTTTTTTAAGTAAATGTGGATGAAGCGAGTGGGCAATTAATAAAGACAAGTGCCTGACTTTCCCATCTGCGATCACACTCAATAATGGTAGCAACGTTTGATCAAATGTAGATATTAAAAAGAATTCGAAAGATCTGATTCAATACCTCAAATCCGATTCTTTATAACTTTGTACAAGTATTCAAAGGTTGAATTTTCAACCCTTTATACCGCGATTCCACATTTAAATTCACCTACTAGCAGACTTGTTTTTATACTTGTATGAATTCATTCAGGGACTCCTGTGTAATAACAAAAAGAAATTGGCCAGATCGTTTAATTTTACGTTTCGCTTTATCGATGATGATTTATCAATGAATAATCCTACGTTCAGTGAACATTTCGACCAGATACTTCCCAGCGAACTAGAAATAAAAGAGACTACAGACTCAACAAAATCTGCTTAATACCTAGATTTATTCCTCAAAATTGAGCAAGAGGGAAAACGTATTTCTAAGTTTAACGACAAACGGGATGACTTAAACTTTCCTATTGTAAACTTACCATATTTATGTGCAATATGCAATATTCCTGCTTACCCTGCCTTCGGGGTTTAAGTTTCGCCGTTGATTAAATACTCTCGTTCCTGTTTCAATTATCAGGATTTTTGCTATTGTCGCATAAATTACTACAACAAGGATACATCCTATGAATACGTATCCCAAAAATTCTTTGGTCGACTTCACGAATTGGTTGATCTATATAGTATCAGTGTATCTCAACTAGTTACGGACTTGCTACAGATAATAAAACAGTTAGTTGTCTTCGTCTCGGATTGATGTTAACCCGGATTAGAGTTAAAAGATTACACGACGGTGTTGCATGCAAGACAGGGGATGCTTTTCATTTAAGAGCACCTGATCCGACTCCTGTTTTGTAAAGTAGTTCGTGGATTCCATGCCTTTGTTTCAAAAACAGAGTACATAAAGTACCCTTTTGGGCCAACAAAAATAAAAGTTTTACGATGGTTTTTGCAACATGAACTTGATTTAAAATGTAGAACCTTTACATTTTACGACAGGTTTTAAAAATTTGTTTTCTTTGAAATTGCTGTTTTTTACGGTTTGTCGAGATTTGAGTATTTTATTTATCGAAAGTTTGGATCTCAGCTTTGCCTCTTTTGGTTCTAATGGTAATGATGTGAGGATGCTACTTGAAATGTTCATATAGCATTTTAAATTCACCATAGTATTCATCATTTATAAACTAAATTTTATATTTTAATTATGTGTTGTCATGATAAATCAAATTATTACACAATTTTAGAATATCTTTAAACACTATTGTAGCCAAAAATTAAAACTATTACATCTCACCAATCAAATGATTTGTGTCTTCAATACGATCAGATATGTGGAAACAGATCATATATTATCTATGTCTTAGTACAGGTATAAGCGTAAATTGACATGTTATGTGACACGGACTAAGGGCGTATTGGTGCAGAGTTAGTAAAACAAAAAACTAATCAAATTCGGCAATAATTCTGTGTATAAATATTTTGTCTGTAAGAGATCAGTTAAATATTATAAAATATATCTATCGATCTTATGAAAAAGGTACTTTCGTTTCTGTTTTTCAAAAAATATTGTATTGTTGTATTACCTACTAGTATATCACGTCATTCTTGTGTACCTAAATTATTAATTTTTATTTATATATGTTAGTTTTTTTATAGACATTGCAAATAATATACATGTATTATAACATAGTGTTATATCATGAGTTTTCGAGTCTTGTGAGAGAATATTGCACACTTAACATTGACTACAATTTTCATGGAATTGTATCACATTGTTGGGCACGGGACAATATAATGATAGATAAATACGAGGTCAAATCTGGAACTGGGACAAGTGGCTATACACTTCAAAATTGAAAATGTTAAAAATAATTACCTTAACAAAACAGGTTGGCTTTATTTTCATGGTCTAAGCTAATTTGTAATGTCCGCCTTGGGAAAAGATCAAAATTATAAATTATGCTTATTTACTCAATAATTGAAACATCATTCAGTTGGCAGTGATTTTTCTGCAGAAAATCTAAAATATATGTTAAATCATAAATATTTTTCATGTAATTCTTGATTTTTGTGATTTCACATTCACATTCACCTTCACATAAAAATTTTCCCTTCTTTTTTAGTTATTTTAAAGTATTTTTATGTTTTGAGTGTATAGTCACTTGCTGTGATTCCAGATTTGATCTCATAATAATTGATCTATTAATATTTCTCTTCCCACACTGTGAATATACTATTACAAAATACTCGATTTAATTATACTATTTATGTTTCTTCATGCACTTGGATGACCTTTTGCTAGCCCGGTATGGACCATTCGTGTCAGAGATAAAGACCTTTTTCTGTATGTGTAAGAGAAACGTTGTAATCTTAACCAAGCTCTTTTTTCCCACAGGAAGTTGTTATTGTTTTACAATACAATTTGATATAAAATAGTAGATGCGGCATGCTTGCCAATGATAGAGACATCCACTAAATAATAATCGAATTTAAACTTCTACAGGTTCAATTACGGCCTTCAACAACGAACCAGAGTCCATACCATAACAGTAAGAGAAGAAAGCGACCCTGAAAAATAATTGTGAAACCATTCATAAAACACAATAATCGACCAAAACTATTGAAAAACTTATGTACAAATAACAATAAATGACTAACAAAACAAAGAAAACCGACTACAGGTTCCTGGCTTTGGACAGACACATTAGTATTTTGTGTGTTAAACCGGTAGGTGACCGCTTAACCCTCGCCTTTTTTCTCTAATGAGAAATTTTCCCTATAAGCCGCGTTCCCGTTATTAGCACTCGCGTATTTGCAACTACCGGGTGGATAATTTTGACGAAACAATGCAGGTGACGTTACATTTAATTGTTCTTTGACGTCAATTTTGTGGGAAAGTTAAGCATTTTCCAACCAACTTATACAACAATGCATGTCTGAATAAAATATCAGAACTGCTAACCCTTTCGATCCAATTGAGTTTTCCCTGCATTTGTGGTGTGATTCACGATTCACATCTGATTCTTTTGCTAAAGATTGAGTCCATAGAGTTTTTCCCTTCTTTTCTGCCACTAATGTTTTCTTTTGCTTCTGTATTTTGAACGTTATAAATACAAAACTTAAGTAAACTTAATAAACTAATGCTATTATAATGCATTTATGGAATTGTAATTTTGTACTTTCAGGAATCTATCCAAAAAAATTCTAGCAGTTTAAAATGATCGAATGACAAACAAGACAATAAATCAGTTTATAACACAACTTCAGAGTATCTTTAATCATTATTGGAGCAAGAAAACATTTTAATTTTAATTTAAAGCATTCTTGACAATCAAAAGATTTGTTACTCCATTACGATCGATATGTATAAACAGGTAATATATTTTTATATTATCTATATTTGTGCATGTATGGGGCAATGAACAAAAGGTTTACTGTGGCGGACGAAATCAGATTAAAAATATAGAGATAAATAACGTTTAAGTGTAACAATGTTACGTCTGAAAGACATTGATAAATTGCAAAAATCACGCACATAGATATATATCGATTAGATAAAAAAGTTGCTTTTGTTTCTGAAATTTTGCTATTAGAAAATTAATTATGTTGTAATACCTATATAATTTCGTGGATGTATTGATTAATTGATAAAATGCAGGTTTATTATCTATACGTGCTGGTTCTAAATAGGCATTTAAATTATATCTGCCATGTTATAGGGTTATTGTACGAACTAAGGAGTCTTATGACAAAACATCGCATGCGTTACTCATTGAATATTTTACTGTTATACAATTATATGTATTATTACATATTTGTTAGTGATACATTCTTTACTGTCCAATGTGAAAACTTTTGTCTTGACTGTCAGGCTATGGGCCGTTTTATTTACTAAACTGTAATGCATGCATTTATTTGTAGAATATATTACTTGAATTTACAAAAATAATACATTAATCAAAATAAAATATGTAATAAATATATCATTTCATGTTTTTTTCATATCAACCATGATATCATCACATGATCAATATCGTCACTTGGGTCGATATGGGAGTTTGGGGATGATACCTTGGTTGATATGGAAAGGGACAAGTAACAATAATAAAATAAATATCATCATAAATTAAGCTTTCCTTAATTCAAATTAATGGCGTTTTCAAAAAACCTGGATTGACTTTGACTGTATATGAAAATATTTTTTTTTTACAAAGGAACTGCTTACAATTCAAATCCACCTGATTTTACACCCGTTTATTTGTGTGATGTGCACAATTCTCACAGATATTGTTTGTGTTCTTTGTATATTGTTTGTCTTGTTCCCTCTTGCTCTTGTTCTCAAAACTGCTCAATATCGGCTTTTTGGCTGACTAATCCGTTTGCCCCCGTTTCCTTGGTTTGAGCCCTGCAAAACATTACTTGTTATGAAAATGAAAGATATTGGGAAAATGTCAGAAAGACTGCACTCCACCCGCCCGCGCGACAAATGGAGGGAATATACAAAATTAGAAGTCTCCTCAGGGCCTTCAACAAGGCTAGAATACCACTAGTTGCTCTTAATAATCCAAATAAAAAATCTTGTATACGTCAAAAAATACTGTTCTCACCTGAATATGTGAAAAATGTACATGCGACTAAACATTAAACACAAAGATTGACCTAATACTATATTTGCATCTTGTACTGTGAACGAGTTAATGTTAAATGTTTGAAACGGTTTTTCTCATTTTGACAGCTGGGTGATTCATTTCTAAATCTGTTAGTGAACGTTAACATGCGACTACCTAGGAGGAAAATGTAAATCCGAGTACAGAATTCAATAAGGAGAAAAAAGAAAAGTGGATTGGAATTTTAATTATTTTCCTGTTAAACATCCCATATTAATGTGACAATATTCCTGTTTCCCCTGCCTATAGGGCTTATGTTTCGCAGTTGATTCAATACTCTCGTGCCTGTTTCAAGTAGCAGGATATTCTTAAGAGAGTGTTGCTGTTGTCGCATTAATTACTTCAATAGAAAAAGGTGGGATATTGTGTAAATATTCATGACACAAAAATTTCATATGTACAAGTAAATTCCAAGCAAAGGAACAGCGCTTTGATTGCTGGTCTTCAACTCAAAGTCACAGTGAGGCCTTCAACACGGAGTAAAAACTCGCACCTCACTGCAAGTTCAAGACGGCCCCTAGCAAATACAACAAGGACACATCCAATCAAAGGTTGAAGTCGTCCCTCCTTACATTTTATATCACGAATTGGTTGATCCATATGGTATCAATGTAGATAAACTAGTTATTGACCTGTTAACGGTAATACAAAAATTAGTTGACTTTACGATTTCTGTATGTCCCCTTGGTATTTTCGAATTCCCGTTTTCACCTTTTCTCGGATTGACGTTAATCTGGATTTTAGATTAATGCTTCTACGACGGATGTTGCGTGCACCACAGTGGATGATTACCTTTCATGAGTAGCTGAACCCACACCTGTTTTATAAGGAGTTCGTGGATTCCATGCCTTTGTTCTTTTTGCAATCGTTTTATCTTTTAGTTATAATAAGTAAAACACAAAGTACATTAAGTACCCTTTTGGGTTCACAAAAATAAAAGTTTTACGATGGTTTTTGCAATATTGAAACTTTATATTTTACGACAGGTTTTGAAAATTTGTTGCCTCTGAAATGGCTGTTTTTACGGTTTGTCGAGAGTTGAGTATTTTATTTATCGAAAGTTTGGATCTCAGCTTTGCCTTTTTAGATCCTTATGCTAATGATGAAAGGATGCTACTTGAAAGGTTCATATAGCATTTAAAATCATCACATCTATTAAACATTTGTTAAGTACGTTTTTATATTTTAATTATGTGTTGTCATGATAAGTCAAATTATTACACAATTTTATATTATCTTTAAACACTATTTTAGCAAAAAATTAAAACTATTACAGCCAATCAAATGATTTGTTTCTTCAAAACGATCAGATATGTGGAAACAGGTCATATATTATCTGTGACTAAGTACAGGTACAAGCGTAAATTGACATGTTATGTGACACGGACTAAGGACCTATTGGTGCAGAGTAAATAAAACAAAAAAAACTAATCAAATTCAATAATTATTTTGTGTAAAAATTCTTTGTCGTTAAGAGATCATTTAAATATTTTAATATATATATATATATCGATCCTATAAAAAAGTACTTTCGTTTCTGTTTTTAAAAAAATCATTATATTGTTCTATTACCTATATCACGTCATGCTTTTGCACCTTAATCATGTTAATATTAAATTTTGTCATGTAATTATCATGTCCAAGTAGGAATGGCGCAATATAAAGTAAGGTAACATTTAATTGACTGTAGATATGTTTTATTTACGTGTTAGTTTCTTATAGGCATTGCAAATAATATAAATTTTTTACATAGTGTTATATCATGAGTTTTCGAGTCTTGTGACAGAATATTGTACGCTTAACCTTGATTACGTTATTCATAAAATTGTATCACAGTGTTGGGCACGGGACAATATAATGATAGATAAATACAAGGTCAAATCTTGAACTGGACAAGTGGCTATACACTTCAAAATTGAAAATGTTAAAAATAATTACCTTAACAAAACATGATTATTTTATTTCACGGAAATTAGGGAAAAGATCAAAAGTATAAAATTATGCTTATTTACCCAATAATCAAAACATCATCAAGTTGGCAGTGATTTTTCTGCAGAAAATCTAAAATATATGTTAAATCGTATATATTTTTCAGGTAATTCTTGATTTTTGTGATATAAAAAAATTCCCTTCTTTTTTAATTATTTTAAAGTATTTTCCTGTTTTGAGTGTATATAAAAATAGGAGATGTGGCATGATTGTCCATAAGACAATTACCCACCAAGTGACAGTAGTCACTTGCCGTGATTTCAGATTTGATTTCATAATAATCGATCTATTAATATTTCTCTTCCCACACTTTGAATATACTATTATAAAATACTCGATTTAATCATACGATTTATGTTCCTTCATGCACTTTGATGAACTTTGCTAGCCCAGTATGGACCATTCGTGTCAGAGATAAAGACCTTTTCCTGTATGTGTGTAACCTTAACCAAGCTTTTTTTACAGGAATTTGTTATTTTAGCACTATACAATTTAATATTAAATAGTAGATGCGGCATGCTTGTCAATGAGAGAGCCATCCACCAAATAAAAGTAGAATTTAAACTTCTACAGGTCCCATTACGGCCTTCAACAACGAACCAGAGTCCATATAGTCTAGTCATTAATATAGCTTAAAAAATCACCAAACCTGCAACTAATTCATAACAAGCTTTTATAGGTGAAAATAACAAAATAGGGTAGTGTTGACGACATACTAAAAATATACATGAATATAATTTGCGGAAAATGTATTTTTTGGGTAAAATATGTGTTGTTCATGAAAAACTGTGAAAAAATTAAGAGGATAAGAGTTGTTGCATTTTAAAGATTCTAACCTAACTCTGTACTGCGTTACCCTAAATACCGGAAGATAGGAAACTATGAGCAGAAGATTGCTCTTTTCTAACAAAATTGAGTTATGTTTCTGTTTGGAGGTTTTCGTCAAGGCATCCTAAAGAATGGCGCAATCATTTCTAGACCTTTATGAATTTCAAGTTGGTACGCACTATAAATTACAAGCCAGTCAAAAATATATAAGATGAAAATGTAACTAAAGATCATTGCTATATATCGAAGGATTTGCATCAGTTTACAAACTGAAAACTAGAACGTTAAACAACATGAAATTATCACTATGGGATAATTTCCTACATTTCATTACTTTCTATTGAGATGGTTGTCAATATAATATAAGAAAAGTATTATAAATTCATTGTATTTTGCCTACAATTACCTTTATTACAATTCATATATGTATATAAAATTATTTCAGTGGTTTCAGCCATTAATGATGTTTAAGTCAACATAAGGTTATTTTCAAGATTGAAAATGTGAAGATACCAAGTCATTTCTTATTAATGTTAGCCGCTCAATGTATTTGATATCAAATGATATCGAGCAGCGACATTATGATGTTCAAAAATTACATTCGTTGTACCACGTATTCGAGCGACAGGGATGGTTCCAGCAAACGATGTTCAATCCAAACAAATGTATCATGTATGTCTTCGAAGTTTTCTTATTATTATAGTCTTGCTCATACATATGGAATATTTTTATTTTCAACCTTACATTAGAAATACGTATGGCAAGACTTCAAGTACATTCTTCTAAGGTAATGGCAGATAATGCTTTAAGGATGATATCAGAGGATAGTTATAAAATAGAAATGAATAAAGTAAAATAAAACCTTTGAACAGATTCTATCCGGAATACAAAATAGAAATTTTATATCGGTCTGTTTTGTTAATTTGGTTAACAAACATATACCAGTCAAAAAAAGAAACGTTACACTGATTTCATGTTGAATAATTTATCAGATAACACACTTATTTGATCAGAATTATT
>JAULBM010305201.1:0-14494 GCA_032357055.1 Geukensia granosissima
TTTGATGAGATTGTAAAATATAAACATTTTAGTGATTTCAAGAGTTATCTCCCTTCGACCAGGGGTACATCCTTAATCTTAGTTATTTTCACTAAAGAGTTCGTTAATTTGTTAAAAGTTATAAGCATAAATGATTATCGAGAAAAGTTTAAGAAATTCCGATTTTATTTTCTTTGGTATTTTTGTATTATGTTTACAGGGATGTGGACTGAAAAGTAAGCAATTTTATTCAGTTCGGAAGTTTTTATATATGAGCATCTCTAGTGTACATTATTGTAATTTGTACAATTGCCTGATTAATATCTTAATATTTGGCTTAATGGTTCGTTACGCCGTGGACTGTTTTTTCATTGGTTCATGAATTTAATAGTAAACAAATAAAATCCGGCTGAGTTTCCTTTTTTGGTCTTATGAAGGTTAATCCAGAAATCGCTTTACACACAGTAAAATTTTGCTTTGTAATATTTGTTTTAAACTTTTGTAAAGTGTGAACCGTATTCCACTTGTATAAATTCTTTCTTTCAAATGAATATTAAACGTTTGACCTTGAGGGATAGTTTTATTATATTCTGTTCGGGTTTTATTCAAACTCTAGACGAATCGTCAAGGTTTATCAGAAAGTTTGCTTTGCATTCTTTTATATAATTTCCTAAACTTGTGACATTCTACCGATTTTCTATGTTATAAAATATTCTTTTGACATGATAAATTCAATACATGTTTTGAAAAAAACAATTTTAATTAGTGTGCAGTGTTATGAAGTGATTCGTTTGATGTTTTTATGTTATTGCGATAAGCAGTCAACACTGATTTTGATATGTTATCAGTGAAATATTTATGCATTTTGAAGCTGCATGTCTTTTATGTTAAAACTTTCTGCCTTTTTCTCATTCCTTCCTACAATGTATTGACTCCTACCTGCTTTGAGGAAATAGAATCAAAGATAAAGACATGTCTGTAAATTAAGTACATACATCATATAGAATTTTTAACAACTATTGCTATGCTTTGTATTGATAAAATTATAATTATCAAAAATTCAGTTTTAAGTTTAGATTTTTCAAACTATTTATAGAGAGAACGGATGGATTAGGATTGTTCTTGGAAACTCGGGATACAGATTTATTTGAACAATGGTTGCCATGCTTTACGTAATGTTCTTAAATTAAAAAAATAAATAAAGAACGTGCAAGGATGTTTTATATTTAATTTGTTGATACAATTATAACTCCATTTACAACGGATGCAATAGAAATATGGAAAACGGAATTAAATCTTTTATATCTCTTTTAAAACCCAAAACAAAAGGGTTTATCATAAAATACCACAGCTGTACCTTGATGTTAACAAACCTGTGTTGGGTATAGCGACTTTCTCGCTTTGTACATAAATAGTTACCGCTATTTGACAGATGGTAAAATTCAGTTACCTTTGAAGCAAAAAGGAAGAAAAAATTGAAATATTTGTTAAAAGATTGGGGTCATATAGGGCACCATAGGGTATCCTGTCCACAAGTACCTTAAAGCAAAATCGATACTAAGATTGGAATGTCTCAGACCCTGAGATGGTGATGTGTCACACTTTCAGTGCATTCTACTCAATTTTAATGCCAAGTTGTCACTTAAAGTCAACATTTGAAATTGCTTATTAAAATGTTTTGCATTTGCCTTAATAACGACAATGTATCTTTTGAAATTGTCTAATTGTTCTGCTGCGTCTTTTGTCATTGGTTTGGTTCACTGTAATACACAAAACAATTTCTAAAAGAACTTTTGTCATTGATAAATAATGCACTGAAAAAATGTAGACTGTCCATGTATAAGAATACTAATAAATGCCTTAGGAATTTTTATTCATTAACATGGAGTTATTATCTGGGATTGTCAGGTACATGTATTGAGACCGAAAGAACAAATTTATAGAATAGAGAAAGATATCATTGCGCCTTGAATGTGTCACATATTAGTCTATGAATGTTTTTATCGCCTTGCAGTTAGAGTTAATAAAATTTATAACAGTAACTGTACATTCAATTTCCAAATCTTTTACAGCAGGAGACGTCGAATGATTGTTAAAAACACCCATTCCAAAAATAATCCTTCTATTTTGTTTATATTACATATTGTTACTAGCCCACTACATAATACGAATTTTACGTTGATGTTTTGTAAGATAATAGTCTTAAGCAAGAAAATGATAGTTGGGTACTTTTTCCAACGTAAAATTCGTCTTTGGTGACATATAATGCCTTCGAAAAGTTAGAGTTTTTCGGTCGTCATCATGATTTGGTTGACCGGTATGAAATATTCATTTCACAGTTGACAATGGATATCTTCCGACTGTCATGATTATAAATCCGTTCATATACCGGTTATGACTAACATCGATTGTGACTATTCACCGGCTTTGACTACTGAGTAACTCGACGGGTGCCACTAATGGAGCAGGAGGTGCTTACCCTTCCGGAGCACCTGAACTCACCCTGGTCTTTTAGAGTTCGTGTTACTCCAGCTTCAGTTTTCAGTGCAGTGTTATATGTTCTGTGTTTGTCTTTCGTTTCATTTTGTTGGCCATGGTCTTGTCTGTCTTCCGACTTACGATTTCTGTCTGCCCCTTTGGTATCTTCGAATTCCTTTTGAAGAACGCTGTCTACACATTGAAAAAAAATCTAAAAAATAACCCCGAAAATATTTTTATAACAGAGGATCTCACTAAAACCAGACAGTCAATTGTCAAAAAACTTAACAATTTGAAGAAAGAAAAAAATCTTTGCGTTTTGGACATTGATGGCCGGGTATTTGCCAAGAAAACCAGCGAATCTGGAAAAGTTTTGATCACTTCTGTGGCAGAAATAGACGATATTCTTTCTTAAATAAAATTTCACTAAATAAATAGTTCATATAGAGCTGTATCATTTACATAATTTATACTTACAGAATTTGCTATATAAATTTTCATCACATTGAAATAATCCAAACACATGTTTTGACAGTTAACGTGTTAATGTTTATTTTTCTTTTCCACGTGGTTCAAGGTGAGTGACCTTGAAGGAGGTGCACTCGAACTAAATTTACCAACACAAAATATTAATATTTACTGACTCTGAATATTTTATAGTATATCACATAAAATTAATACTTATAATAATAAATGGAAAATATTTTTTTATAGAAATTTGACAGCAAGACCAATCTTTTGTCATATAATTATAATTATTAAAAAACATTGATTTTTTCTTCCGTTAAAACTTGTATGCCGTACAACTCTCGTCTTTGATGTTCGAGGAAGTTATTTTTTGTATTCCCGATTTACTTATCAGAATATTCACTCACATTAAAATAATCCAAACACATGTTTTTGATAGGTAACGCGTCAATGTTTCATTGTTTGTTTTTCTTTTCCACGTGGTTCAAGGTGAGTGACCTTGGATGAGGTGCACTCGAACTAAATTTACTAAAACAAAATCTGAATATTTTTCAATACATCACATAAAATTAATACTCATAATAATAAATGGAAAATATTTTGCAGTACATCACATAAAATTAATATCTATAATAATTAATGGAAAATATATTTTTTTATACATTTGCCAGCAAGACCAATCTTTTGTCATGTTTTTATACTTAATACTAAAGATTGATTTTTTTCTTGAAAACTTGTATGCCGCAGAACTCCCGTTTCTAATGTTTGAGGAAGTTATTTTTTGCATTTCCGCATTAGTATTCTTACTTAGTGTTTTTGAAGATTTAGTTCTTCGTTTTTCATTTTTATTTAACTTTGTTTTGTTTGCTTGTTTTTATTTTTTCTATAAATATTTAGTATTTTCTTTTAATGGAGTAAATATGATGAATAGTAAACTTGTATTTGACCTATCATTTATGTGCTGCTATAATACATGTATTTTAGAGAATTGGTAATGAATTAGAACAGTATCGTGTATCGATAGGTCAATTTCATTGTAAAATCTATTGTCATTGTTCTAAAAAGGTTTGTTTAAAATTGAATGGTTCGTCATTATTTCATGAATTATTGTATATCCTATGGAATGTCTGTAAATCTCTTTTTTCTAATTGCTATTATTTATATAGGGAACTATTTCTACAAAATCCTTTGTCCCCTGTGATTATTATGATAATGATATTGCTCAGTAATGACGTTGAGCAAAATCAAGGCCCCACTGAACAAGGTGCATTAGGAGATAACTGTATTGTATTTCAAGCTTTGATGACGTAAATCGTGGATTTTACTGTCGCAAATTGAGTTTACCTGGAAACGCGTAGCGGAGCCAGGTAAACGGATATTTGCGACAGTAAAATCAAGATTAACGTCCGAAACGCTTAAAATACAATACAGTTATCTCCATTTTAATGCAATTGTAATTCAAAACGTCTGATTTCTATTAAAAACGGTGAAAAAAAGAACTTCCGCGAAACGGTGTGGACGTTTTCCGCTGATAAACGTCATAGAAACAACAACGCTTCCATTTTGAAATGTGAACTGTTGACGTTTATAAGCTTCGTGTACACTTCAAATTTGGATAAAATTGTTCTAAAGTGAGTTTTTTCGTTAGACATAAAATATTTTATGTATTTTATTGCATTTAACAAGCAAAAAATTTATTGTTCCAACATGGCGGCAATGTGGCGGCTTTCTATTTGCGTTCAGCTTAATTACGACAAATAAATTGTGAATTTTACGTAGTATGCAAGCCAATCAAATAAGGTGTTACAAAAATATTGCATTAGAATTGTCTGTTTTTCACCTCAACTCAAGAAGCATGCGTAATAAGGTTGGGTATATTGAAAGCGTTTCAGATGAAGCTGACATAATATGTATAACTGAAACTCATTTTATTTAGATCATAATATCAAAAACGATGACATATTTATTGAAGGTTATCACAAAGAACCTTTTAGGAGAGATCGTAATAGCTCTAGTGGTGGAGTAATTGTTTATATCAAATGAGTGACTTGCTCCAAGCCAACCATAGATTGGACATAGAAATTTGAAGGCGAAGTAACATGGGTTGAAATTGAATTTCCCCTTTACAAACTTTTAGTTTGTGCCGTGTGACGATTACTCTTTCTGGGATAATCTTCGGCAATCTGTCGAAAATGCATTGAATTATTTATGTCCTGAATCCACAGTATATTTTGATAAAGCATATATTTTAAACATCTAGGTTACTCTAAGCCCGTCAACAATGGACAGAGATCCACACCTTAAGACAAGCTGTCACAGGTCCCAAAAATAAAATGTAAACGATAAACAAACGAAATAATAATCGGCCATTTTAGTTTACAATGTAAATAAAACGAATAACAGTGAAACATAAGAACAACGATATCCATTGGACTACGGGTTCCAGCTTGGCACAGACAGGCGAACTATTACATGTAAGCGGTATTAAACATGTTTGTGAACGTTCAAACCTCTCCAAACCTCGGACAATGGTCTGACAATACGACATGAAAACAAACCTTAAAAACTGACCGCGTCCATCCTCTGAAAATGGTACACAGTATGTAAACAAGATATACCATGATGTACCAACCTCGAATGGTGCTCGCTGTTTTCATGTTTTATCTCGCTTCCTTTTCGTTAACGTTGACTTAAGGATCTTTAGGGGATATTCAAATTTTAAGTTTATTTCTCGCTACTTAAATATATTTTGAGCTACCACTCCAAATACAATCGACTCATTTGTTTTATAACCTTTATCTAAGGATATAATATTGTTGCAAATGGGGTCGCCCCCGTTAGTCAGACATTCCATTAGTCCGACACCCCGTTAGTCCGACACCCCATTATTCCGCCAACACATCTGTGATATAAATCTGCTTCAATGTTGTAAAGGTTATTTTTCTCTCCTTAAGTTCGGGAGGTCGTGAGGTCGATCCCCAGTCGGGTTATCATAAGATATAACAATCAATAATTCTGCTTCTCGCGGAGGGGGCAGGTGGTATTCTCTCCCACTTCCTAACCCCTGTCTCCCAGCTCCAACTCACCAGTTTCCATTCGTCCCCTCTCCCACCAAATAGAATAAATTTTCTGCTGTTGAATTTTTTCCCACTTTTTCTGTACCAGCTCCACCCATTCCCTACCACATCCCAACTAGCTCCCCCATTCCCTACCACATCCCAACTCGCTCCCCCATTCCCTACCACATCCCAACTCGCTCCCCCATTCCCTACCACATCCCAACTCGCTTTCCAATCTTTCTTTTCAGTTGTCCTACCCTTTATACGCAAGTTTTCAGGCGTAAGATCAAAGACTGGTCAGAATCAAACTACGGTGTCTGGATTTTACAGTATAACTCATTAATTTGTCTCAATTCGACGAAATATTTGCCACAACTATGTGTGTTTGACAATTAATTCTTAAAATGGCCAAATTGATCCATAAACATTCTTGCAGTTGTTTGCCGAAAGCAAATGGCTACCAATTTCCACTTGGATTAGATAATGCCAATGATCAGTGAACAAAACTTAGCTAAGAACAGGCTAGTGATCACATCATCTATATAGTGCTGTTTGAATATTGTACAAACACAATATTACTAATAATTATTATCAATTATAATATTAAGTTCAGACCTCCTGAAAAATCATTTCCCAATAACTCGAATAATATGGGGAAAATACGAGTCAGAAAGATAACATATCCTGTCATACTACTGTTTCCACAATTTTACTGTGTCCAGGACATTACTGTCTCCAGTACATTATTATGTCCAACAAAATACTGTGTCCACACTTACCCAAAAGTTCATTTGTGCACCTTTCACATGTCAACGTGCTTCAGTCGTATCATGCTGCGCTTGCAAAGCACCTGAGTTATATGAAGATATCATTCATGTATTTATCGTGTAATTTTACTCTCTAACAAATAGTTCGATCATAAAATTATCATTGACTCAGCTTAATATGCAATCTGGGCGATATGATGTAAATTTCAGAACCGCATCTTCATTTGTTATTGAGATTTTTTTAAAATAAAAACTTATTAAACCCTTCACATTGTAGTAGACACCTCATTACGAAAAGACAGCTAGTACACATCTCTCCACATTTTAATGCCAAGCTTATCGGTTTCTGAAAATTTTTACAAATAATAGTAAAGATTTTTTACTTTTAGATCTCTATTCACATTACAACAACGCAACTGGTCCAGGAAAACGGTAATCGACAAAAAGACAAAATTAAGAAAATCAAATAAAAACTTTAAGTCTCAGAAGGCCGACCATGTATCGCTCACCTGACATTGGCTTGGGCCAATTAAAAAAACAAACATTAATTGACCAATAGTAGCCATGATTGTTATTTCACTTTCTAAAGGATCTTGCATAGATGCTTCCTGTCGAATTTTCCCTTTGTCCAAGTAGTTACAGGGGATTTTTTTATGTTTCTACCAATCAGAAACATGCAAGAATCCTACATGGTGGCCGTGTTTTTGTTCGATCAATATCTGGGTCGGTAAATGTGAAAAAGACTTTCCATAGATGCTTCCTGTAAAACTTGGTTTTATTGTGTCTATCGGTTTCAGAGGAGAAGATGAATATGAAAACGACGGACTACAACTGATGACGAAAGCTCACATGGCTTTTGGCAAGGTGAGCTAAAATAATATTTTCAAACTCTTTAAACGTGAAAATACAAAAATATAGAAATATTTTTGTCTCATAGAGAGTTATGCCAAATCTCATTCATTTGTTTGTTCGAGTGCAAATGCTGAAAATAACTTATCCCCTACAGAGTACCACAAGCGATTTCGATAGGGTCATGTGGATGTTACAGCAGTAAGTCTTACATTGACTCAGATTTATATCACAGATGTGTTGTCGGACTAACGGGGCGTCGGACCAATAGGGTGTCGGACTAATGGGTTGTCGGGCCAATGAGGTGTTGGAGTAATGGGGTGTTGGACAAATGAGGTGTCTGACTAATGGGGTGTTGGACTGAAGGGGCCACTCCGTTGCAAATTTGGGAGAGACGAATAATTTGAAGGACACTGCTGAATACATAATTACACTACATTAGTACCAATTACTAAATATTAAGGTAATTATCACCTGGCACACGACACTAATTGATTGGAAGTGAATTTAATGTTATTACTCATAAAAATATATGAGGTGGAAAATTATTAATAAAAGGCTTTAATCTTATATCTTACTCTTTTAAATCTCATTAAAAAAATAAACAAATATATAAATGGTTATATTGAGAGTCGATCCATTTACGTTCCTGATACAAAGTTTATGTTTCATAAAGACATTTATACAAACACAAACAGACAAATATATACACGAACATACGTATATGATATATCAATGGTATACATATACATAAATATATCTATATAGTCGTAATGGTCCGAGTCCTTATAGTCCGAACCCGATATGGTCCGCGTCTGTTATGGTCCGAGTTCGTTATGGTCCGAGATCTCACGGAATCCTTACTCTAGATGGAGTGCAAAAAATAAACCAGTTTCCGGGGAATCACGGATTTTACCGAATATTAACTTTGCGCCACCTCGTGATGTAATGAGGCGATACTTTGCTATTCATTGTATTCTGCATTTGAGCATGAAGATTTGACTTTCTTTCGTGCAACATGGGAGATAACTCCAAAACCGAAAGCCGAATGACAAATGAAAGTCGTAACGCACACTTGCATGTTAGAATGACCAATGTCGCATGTAGGAAGGCACATTAACGAACGGCAATCGAACAATGTATAATGTTAATGTAAGAATGAAAGAAGTTAATCAAAGATTACAGAATGCAATGTCACAAAGCCAAATGCAAATTACCAGCGTGCATGTCAGAAAGCAGAAAAACAAATGTCAATCGTACAATGCATAACGTGAATGTAAGAATGAAATATGTTAATTAAAGACAACTGGGCCCTGAAGGTTAACCATTCAGAGCGATTTTAAGTAGTTAATTTAATATTCGTTTCGCATTTGTAAGACAAAATAAACAGGATATATACACGGTTAACGAATACAAGAAATTAAAACTTGATTTTACAATATTTCAGTTTTTAAACTGTAATTAAAGTACTATTATTGCTGTTAATATCACTTTCGAACAGTCATCAGACAATATTAAGCAGCAAGATCAAGTCATCATTAATGTCAAAATAGAGCTAAACTCGCTGGCAACCTAAGATCGAACCTGAGAAAGACAGGGTAATTCGATGTCTGATACGAACTGGCCTCATTTGTTATGGCATACAACTTCTTTTTATTTATCTATCGACCAACTTTCACCAAAAAACTACTCCTTATAATACACATGCAATTAAAATTTGAACTGAACGCATAGTATACTGTATGTTTTTAAAAAGTTAAGAATAAACTGTATTTTATGTGAAATGCTTATTCGGAAATACAACATATAACAAATATTTTTCATATAGTTATAAACGCACAGTCCGCAACAGATGGGGCTCATTTATACTTTCAAAGCGATCGTCGCGCGACAGTCGAGAGACGTCGCGCGAAAATCGCTGGGTGTTTACACTTGTCGTAGATTGTTTAAACTTTTAATCTCTGGAAAAATCGCGCGACATCGTTCGGTAGTCGCGCGATGTTTGGGTGACAGTCGCGAGATGTCGCTCGACAATCGCGGGACGAAGTATAAATTAGCCCATAAACTTCAAAACATCAATGAAGATCTGAAGTTTTTCTCCTGCTCATGCATGTGGTGTTCAAAGCAGAAAAACGAGAAATGTCGATTTACCTAAGCTTTGACCAAATTGGCGACAAAGCCATTTAGCTCCAATAAGACCGCTGGACGTTTGTATTTACAACTTTAAATTCTTTTTTACTTTGAATTTCTTTTTTAAATTTCATTCCTAACCAATACGGAAACGAGAACCAAAGAAACCCTCACTATAATGGATAGGACAGCAATTATTGTGGTTCTTTTCGTATTTACAATAATAAAATTCTATTCAATTTTAAACGCCTGAAATGAGAATTTTTTTCCTGCTTTTTCACCGACCTATTAGTCGTAATTAAGGTGTATTTTTGTAATACTTTTATTTACATTAGTTATATATACAGTCATGTTTTGGCATGTATTTTGAAGAAAAAAAAACCAAATGCTTTTATTATTAATTAGTAATAGAAAACATAGATTTTGAAAACTATTTAACTATAACCATATTTTAAATTTGTATCCAGTGTTATGTACACCTTAACCAAACAAAGAGTACAATTAACGATCAATTTAAAGTAACGAAAACCGGTTTGACGCAACATGTAAATAGGCAATTTTATTAATGGAAACGCGAACTTGTTTTGTTTACGTTTCGAGTACACCAACACTACATTGAATTAAATTCAGTTTGAAGACGGTGTAAGTTTCATTACATTTGGCTCTGTAGTTTCAAGCAGGGAGTTTTTCAAAAGAATTCCCTATAGGATTCTATGTTAAGTTACGTTTAGCTGTGGTGGCCGTCTTGGTTGGTGGGCAGTGTTGTCAGAAACAATTTTGGAAGAGGACCGTTCCACCAAAGTTTGAAAGAAATTGGCTCATTTGTTTCAAACAAGAAGATTTTTTTTAAAATACGCGACCTCTTTTTTTCTATTTTGTTAACGGTGGAAGGCGGGTGTGGGTTTCGGACACATAATTTTAGAAGGGAACTTTCCACCAAAGTTGGTCCAGTTGTTTCAAAGAGGAAGATTTTCTTTTTTGACGGGCTACAGACGACGGACAAAAAGTGACGAGAAAAGTCACATGGTCTTTTAGACCAGGTGAGCTAAAAATAAACATGCAAATATTGTCTTTTATTCTAGTGAAACTGTATAGTTATGTCTTTTTCTTTTTGGTCACGTAAAGTAAGTTGTGTAAAGTCAAAGTGATTTTGAAACTTGTGATATGTTTGAAAACTACCTCTAGTTTCAATGTTTTTTTTCATGTACGGTTAACCGTTTTTTCACAGATATTATGATTTCCAATTAAAGTTAATTTAACTGAAGCTGCATATCAACCTTGGTATGAAATAATTGCAACAGTTGTACCTTACACACAGTTTTATCTTAGTTCTCTTGAAATAGATGTTAAAATTATTTTTTATATCAACCGGAAGCAGAGCTTCTCAGAGAATTATGCTGTTATATATGATATTATTAAGCAACTTATGATTTAAGTAGTTATTTTGCGACTTATATATAAAGAGATGTTGTTTGATTGTTGAACGTTTTATCCGAAACTTTTAAAGATTTCACAGATTGCAGACCTTCAATGATGTTCACACCCTATGGCAAACTGCAAAAGGACCCCTCCCCCAAAAATGTGTAGATATTAAAATATAACAACTATTGTTTCAATGTCACTAACTATATTTCTGTTATAAAATATGACTACAATAACATTTTAAACTTTTTATGTTAAAATTACCGATCTCATTTCGTTCATACGTCAAGATTCGTCTTGTTCGCTTCTAATCCGTTTAAATCTAATTCGCGACACTATCACAGTAATTTCATGTAAAAATGGTCATACAGAGCTTCAAATTGATATTGGTATTTTTTGATACATTTATTACTGGGTTTATATCATTGCTGGTGGATGTGATTCCCGACGTCATTCGTTGCCCAGTAGCCAATTTTTTTTCCTGTCATGATTCATTAAATAAATGACTTAAATTTACCGTTCGTTCAAATTTGTTGTCAATTAACGAAATTGCGGTATAGTGCATCAAATGGATATTAGTATTTTGTGATAAATTTATTGTAAAAAACAATTAACATGGAACACTTTACACAAAAAATAATGTACAGTTTGAAAGGGGTGTCGTCGTTCTAGCCCTGATAGATAAAATATTAGAATATATTCGGTGGTCTTTAGTATAAAGACTAGTTTCTAATGAGTTTAAAAAGTAAGTACTTAGCAGCATTGGTCGAGGTCAAACCATAGAAAACCCATTTAGAAACGCAAAAGACGTTAAGGGTCAAGCGAAGGGCAATCAAGACAAACCACCAGAAGGCATCGCCAGTAAAAAATCATTTGGGAGCATCGACTAGCTGGTGATATATTCGGGAAATATCATACCATCAGTAGGTTTAAACGCAAATACTGTTTTCTGGAAAGCAGATTAAATTTTACTGGATTAGTATAGGAGGATAATATTTGGCAACTATACTGATAGAGGGTATTAATAATTTGGAAACACAGTTCAGGAATGAGGGCAGAACAAAAGCATGAAATATTTTATCAGAAACAATAAGTTCATGTACATCTAATGATAGTAAGAAAAAATTTTATGAAGACATTTAAAACACTGAAATAAAATTTCACAAATCAACACTCATTGTAGAAAAGTACAGTCTTTACATGAAATTCTACAAACAACCGAATTCAATTTAGTTATTTATATTGTTCCTTGACACTAGCAACATGCTATATTCTGTTTTCCTTATTTTATAGAAAATCACATAAACGTCTCTTGAAGAAAACTAAAAATGAATCTGCAAGTTCTCAAGATAGACCTGAAGATCCTTCTTATGGTTTAACGGATAATATACTATACGTGACATCGGAGCAATCAGCATCTCCAGAAGGAGATTATACTTGTATTAGTTCAGAAAACCCAGTTCCTAAAGAGGACGCTGACATGGTTTTACATTTAGATGGGAATACAACCTACAAGACATCTTTCAGTAATCAGAGAGACTCAAACCAAAATGATAACAGTATTGTTTACGCAGTGGTGGACAAGAGTAAAATAAACCAGCAACAAAATGCATAGCAAACACATGCAGTTGTAGAAAAAGCCACGAAACAATGAACAATCTAAATCAAATGAACAACATTAACAGAACAAGATACGTAGAAACAGAAGTGCAATAAAACCATGAAAATAACGAAGCTAATAGATACGTCAATTGCAAAGACTTAGTTATTGTCATCCCCCCCAAAAAAAAAGTATTTAGTGTTAAGAAAGAAGGACATAACGTTTACTTGCTTTTTTTTTATCTCGCATTGTTAGCGCTCCCATTGTCATCGGTTGTTATTAACTAGTCAAAGATTTACAAATCCCCCCAGAAACCAAGCGGCCAATTTATCCCAAGCATTATAGAAACCATTTACGGATGAATTCAAGAACACTGCATCAAGCGAGCGACCATTTTTCTTGATAGTTCAGCTATAAATTGAAATTAAGTTGTATTGAGACAGTGAGTGGCATTTTTGTGGCTTATGTAAAACTTACAAGAGTGTCTCCGTTCTGTTTGTCAACTATTACCGGTAATCAGTTGCGTCATTTACTTTATCAGTACTTTTGACTCGCTTATGTTTCCATTTCCCAATTTCAGCAAGGTTTTAGTCTGTGCACATGTAATAAACATATTGATGCTTTGTAAAACAGTTTAATGAGTAAAAAATGAAGTAGTTTTTATAGTTTGGTTTAAGTTATTTTCATTTGCATAAGAGTGAAGATTTGACATCAACAAAAATGGTTTTTAGTCTTATAAAAGAGCTAACAATCCAAAGGGAGTATGTTGAGCCTGCCTAAGTCTAAGACTTTCCACATAAAAAAGCTTGTCTTCTTAACGTAACATACGTGTTTGTGCCATTCAGAAAAAATGTTGATGTGCCACAATTTAAATACTGTTACTACAAAATGTGCAAATAGGGCCAATTGATAGGATAATTATAAAATAAATCATACAACAGAATAACACAAAAATAACAGCAAAATAATACTATAAACCACATATTTTCTAGAAAAGGAAAGAAACATTTCAAAGAAAAATCATCTGTATAACAGATTATATTTTTCAACTATTCAATAAAACTTTGATTTTATATATTTTACAAGAAGTTCCAGACAAAGATTTTTAAAATTCATATATGTAGTGTTATTTGCTGAACTAGTTCCTTTTTAGTGGCCATCTTGATTTGCATGAATTATGACTTGATGCAAGAATGCGTATCTTGTTCCCACTCCATCAAAGTTACTCTTCATGTAAAAATCTTTCATTAGAATTTCAATTCTTCTATTTTTAAATATATTTACAAGGGACAAATAGTGTAGATTTAATATGCAAACACATATTAAACGCTTATCCATGTAATATGCCTAAAAAGGCGGTCTTTGAAAAATCATGTGATAATTATTGGGCTTGGTTTTCTCACTTTGATTGACAATAAAGAAAGAGTAACTATAATATTGTATTTTCCGGAGGGGAGTGCATCATGTCAGCTAACCTTGGGACATATTTCGGCATATTACACAGAAAACACAATGGTATTGGATAAATGAAGAATCGTATATTGTTAGCCATATTGGTAAGGATTGAAAAACCATTCCAATTATAGTATAATTAAGGATATCTCCAACGTTCAATACATTTGGAACGGGATTTTAAACGTCGGTTTTCATCCGAATAACCCCCCAAGGGCGGCCGGGGTATAGAAATAGGCCGTTCGGTTTCTCCGCCTGCAGGTAGAACCCCTGCTTAAGGGGCGTCCGTT
>JAULBM010305212.1:0-14493 GCA_032357055.1 Geukensia granosissima
CTGTCTCTTCAAAAGTGGTACAGTGAACTCTTGGTTCTTCAGAATTTTATCAGTAAATGATTTTATTTCTGATTATAAAATAAAACAAACTATAGTATAAAAAAGATTGCCATGATAACAGACTGAACGAAACCAATTCCTTTGTTTAACCAAGGCTCTTATGGCGCCCTGTTTTTGCTTGTATGCATTGTCTTAGAATTGAAAGCGAACTTAAAGGTTTTACTTTTTAGTATGAAAATTCAACGACGGCGAGGATATTTCTATGTCTATAGACACATCATATGAAAAACTAGAAATTATTTATAAAATCAAGTTTCCCACGATTAGGAGATGCAGAATTTGAGCTCTGTAGATTTCAAAGGATAAAAAATGTTTCCTCATTGGTGTAAATCCAAAAGGTATGCCATTTAGGCAAATAAAAAGGAACAAAACTCTTGGAAGGTCGGCCCTCTTTGTCAGGCCAAGAGAATACATTGAAATGGTACGTATCCTAAGTACATTTTACATTACTCATTATTTGCTCCACAGTCTACAGAATTGTGGGCATATTACCGTGAAATATTTGTGTATTTTTCTAAACAACTTAAAAAAAAACCGTATCTACTTATCCGAAAAAAAATCATTTATGACATAATCAGTAAAAAAACTTCGGTCACGCACTACAGTAGTGACGTCTCAATGCAAAATTTGCCCGTTTTAGACAAATTTCAAAAATTCAGTCTGAACATTATAGGTTTATTTTTTTAGAGGCATGCATCATTGGTAATTTGGTATTTTGAAAGCTAGTTAACCAGCAGATTTATAATCTAATGTATTAAAAATGGTACGATGATTGTTGCATTTTTTTCCGCAAACGGTAAGTCCCCTATTTAATGTATTTCTTACTATTTAAAACCAATTGCTACTTCTTGTAAAACGTCCAAAATCCTGTCTGATATTGGGTATGTAGAGGATGCCATTATCTGTAAAGCATAGCTCAGAATACAACTCTAAATTACTTGATTATTTATAACATTATTGTTTAGTATTATTATATGATCATATATGATGTATAATATATGAATTATACATTTCAACATGTGTTTTATTTTGATTTACGCATTTGAAATTCATTTCCCGGGTAAACGTAGAAAAATAGTGAATCGTTGTTGTTACCTCTTCCGGGTGATTGTAGACAGTGCCTTAAATTTCTATCCCTGCCTTTGAAACTCGTTTGAAATATATGACAACAAATACAACCCGAACATTTTAGGATAACAAAAAAAATTCTTCAGGAAACCATATTAATATAATCTTATTGTTTATTTTGATGATTAATTTGACTGACATTCATTAAAGGATGATATGGAAATGGATAATGAAGTTCAACACATGTCCATGCCAATGGGTGACAGAAAAGAGATGGATACATTTGAAAATGTTGGAATTATAGCTGTAGAACCTGCATCGAAATTGGTAACTATTACCTCTCATTAATTCTTTTAGATTTGGTCGGTATACTATAAAAGGCTCCTCTCATTGTGAAGGAATCCCCCTGTCTGTTCCTCCTACGCATACTTTTAAGAGACGTGAAAAGTTTGTATGAACTTTGTGGTCGTTTTATGGTTTGATGCTGAACCTTTTATGTGACCACTGTCTCCTGCCTATGGTCCACATTGTTAAACAGGAGGCCATCTATACTGTGAATTTGATATTGCTGGTGGTTCAATAAAACCAGGAAATTAAAAACCCAACAAAATGCATAAAAAAAATGAAAACAAAGAAAATTAGTGTCCAGGAATGAAATAAAAATTTTTGGTATTAGAATTTGTTTTAAAAAAGATTTTAACTGACTCTTTAGCAGGAGAATGACAAAGAAAAACAAACAGAAAGGCAAGAAGACAAGGAAAAGAATGACAGAAAAGAGACAGCCAATGTTATTTTTTCATTTTTTCTTTTTTTCTTTGAATTAAACTTTTTTCATTCTTTACAACTTTAAGCAAATCCCACATAAAATTCCAGTACTGTGAATGTACTAGTTTATTGTTCTTTAAGTTTCATCATCTGTGCATGAGGAACGTTAAATGAAAAAGTTACAACATGTAGATAGAGAAATTAAAAATCACCAAAAAGTTGAACGAAAATAACCCTGTACCATCCTCATTTCATGGTGAAACCTGTGGCTTATTAAGGCCTCTTTTTGGGGGGGGGGCAAAAATATCCGGAAAACTATAAAAATTATGATTTAATAAGGATGAATCTGAAGACTAGAATAAATGTCAACAAACAAAACATAAGGACATTTTAAATTTATTGCAATTATCACGCCTACAAAGATTTAAAAAAGATGGCGTTATTCAAGCAAATTATCAGAAACTATGTAAAGACTGTCCGTCTGGTCAGATCATATTTTTTAAAATTGTGTACACATGTATTTACAACAATATATAAAATGTGGCATCATAATGCTTCTCCACTAAAGCCTGAAAAGCATTAATTTTATAATGAGTATAATTTATCAACAAGCATGAAGTAAATATGTTTTGGCCTGTGCCAGCAACTGTAAAAAGTGACTTGCGTTAAAGTGATGATAAATGGTGCCTAATTTTTATGCAAATGGATGACGAAATTGTACCACCTGATCAAAAGATCGCCCAAATCACAACAAAGACTTTTGAAATTTCACTAAAATGCGGATAAAAATAAGGTCGCTTCGTCTTCGTCTCTAAAACTAAGCACTACATAAAGTTTCCGGCACCAGGAAAAATAAACTTTTCTTGTAAAATCGAAATTATTTTTGTCAAATTATCCAGTATATCGAATTTCAGCTTTTGAAATCGCCTGTATTTAATATTTCCAGGACTTTACTCAGTAAGTACACTGCTACGTGTCAAAAAAGATGTTTCCCATGATTGCAACTTGACTCCACTAACTGATTGTTTAATTGTTTGATTAATAGCATTCGAATTATAACTATGAAAAATGACTATTTCCACCATTTTTATACGACCGCAAAAATTGTGCAGTCGTATAATGGTATCTCGCTGTCGTCGTCGGCGACGGTTGTGAACAGGTAGGTTTCGGCTCGATAATTTTTGTTCTAGTCAACCGATTTGTTTCATATTTTGTGACATTGATTGTTAGTACAAAATAAAGGCTGGTATTGATTTTTGGGGTTCTAGCCCCACCCACAGGGGGCCCAAAAGGGTCTTTTTCAAATTTTTGAATATTTTAATCATTTTGCATCCAATTTTGATTACCATTCTTGAGTTATGAATGGTACGAAAATGGCCATGCCCTAAATTTTGGAACTTTTTAAATTTTTTGTTGGATTTTGTTGGGGGTTTTCGTGAAAAGATTAAATACAAAAAAGTTGCCACCAATTTTTGTTTTACGTCTCTTACCGTTTTCGAGATAAAAGGGGCCAAAAACGTCGTTTTTTATCCAATTTAAATGGGATTTTTTTTCATTGGATTCCTCTAAATAAGCGCTTTAAAAAGCGACCAGCCGATTTTTTTCTATCTCTTATAGTTATCGAGATAAAAAGGGCTAAAGGGGCCAAAAACGCCATTTTGTGGGCACATAAAATGTTCATTTTTCATAAAATTTTGATTGGATTGTTTCATTTGATTCCTCTCAATGAGAGCTTTGAAAATGCCTACAGCCGATCTATTTTATTTCTGACCTTTTTCAAGATAAAAGGGTCTAATGGGGCCAAAAACGCTTTTTTGAGGGATACATGTATATAACACTTTTATTGTTGGATTCCTCTCAATCACTGTGTCAAACAAATTACATGTATTGTGTCAAGCAAGAGCTATTTACTAAGTTTATCTACAATGTTCTATTGTAGATATGCTGCAGTCGTACCATGCTGTGCTTGAGAAGCATCTCAGTAAATGACTCATATACTGGCATCCAACCAGATCTTGCCAAGGACCAATTTTTATTTTATACAGGTCTGCAAAAAATGTTACAGAACTAAAACAGGTGAAGAATGCATATACTGCATTCAAAATGCAGAATTTGAAAAATCACTATTGCATAACAGACAAAAGGTAAGGCTATATAAGATGAATTTTCTGATTTTCAGACACTGCCGTATCAGTCAAACAATGCTGCTGGCTTGTATTTATTTCCGTTGCAAAAAAATAAAAAATCCGCATTCAAATTTTTCGCCAGTTTATACCTCGTGATAAATCGTGATGCTAGTAAATTTAGCATCAGACTAGTTGATTTTGCTTGCCAACTAGTCCGCCTGGTTATTCTAAATTTTGTCATTTCTGATAACAATATGAGATACATGTACCAAAGGGAGTAATATTTACCTACCTTATAGCCAAGGGGAGGGATTTATTATCTACATATTATTTTGTTTGGCCTAACAGCCGTCAACTCAAAAGCCACGGTAACTGTTTTGAATCTAATTGCCGGAGATTCTAACTCTAGCAGGGAGACTGAAATATGGTAGAATTCACTAGGAAAATAGTGATTTTTAAACAGTATTGTTGATCAGGCTCCTGTTAAATCAGAGGGTTGACACCTACATGTATGGTGACAGCTAGTCTTCAAGATAAAGTTTGGTTCACAGGCCTGAATGATTTTTTTTATTTTTGTTCACATAGATATTGTTGGCCTGTAAGTGGAATTTTTACAGGCCCACATCAAATTTCACAAACCTCATGCTCCGAACTACTGGTTTATCATGAAGACTTCGGTGATATCATGTCCTTTGTTTTTTTAAACATTTAATTTTCATTACTGTTTTGTAGGAGAAAGTCAAAGAAGAAGAGATTGAAAGACAAAAGAACAAGGAAAAGAAAGAAAGAGAATCGAGAGCTCAACTGTAAATGGTATTACTTATATTGACACAAACATCCACATGAGATGACATTAACAGTAGTCTTGCAGTCAAAATATCAATACAAAATGTATCTTGACTCTATCAGTAAGGGGGTCTACTGGTTATCCCCGTACTTTCGAATGAAAGTTTGAGGATATTGTCGTTACCCCCGTCCTTCCGTCCGTCCATCACACATTCTTGTGACGTGAATTCCTCTTACATTTTTGAAGGCACGCTTTTAATTTTATTATGCATGTTAGGCGTTTCAGGGTGCGGTGATAGCTGTAGTTTCCGACAACTTGCATCTAGTTTAAGTAAGTTTTAATGATATTGGAATCTCCCTTAACAAACCTATATATAACAAACCAATAACTATTTCTACCATTCATCAGTTTTTGCAATGGTCTATTATAAATTTCCTGCAAATTTTGGCTACTTATCATAATTAGAAAAGTATGGTATCGATGCAAGACCTATAAATGTATAGCAAAGCTTTTCAAAATTAGTCCCTTGGGGAAAATTATCTCAATTTAAAATTTGATCAGTAGAATGGCGTAATTTTTGGGCATTTAATAGTTTGATTTTTGAAAGATTTTGTCACACTGCCAAATCTCAGACATCCTGTTTTACTACATACGTTTTTATACTCAATCTGGTATGACTTTAATCCTTGTTTAATACCTATTCCAATTCCACCATCCGCTTTATTCTACCTATCTCAAAAATACCTTCAATTAATGTTATTTCAATAGCTGATCGGTGAACAACAGTACCTGGTTATTGAAATCTAAAGCTGCTCAGGTGTCACCATTTTACCCTTACAATACTAACTAATGGACAAATCTCAGGTAAATTCACTTGAGTAGTTGTATATTTAAATAAACAGGTACTGCTGTCAAACAGCTGAAAAGAAAATTGATTGAAGGTATTATTGAAGTAGGTAGAACCAATTTGTAAAATTGATAGAGGAATGCATATAGGTATTGAACAGTGAGTACGGTCATTGTTTTTCAACGGTAAGGCATAGCAGAAAATATAGTGACACAGTTCATGACATATAGGGGAAACAATTTGAATTGGTAATATCAATGCCATGATAATTTTTTATCCCTCGCCGCTACGCGATCGCGGGGGATATGGTAATGCCGGGCGTCTGTCCGTCCGTGCAATTCCTTGTTAGCTCTCTAGCAAATTTATTTCTCATCAGATTTTCATACAATATATAAAGAAGCTTTAACTCAATGATACCTTGAATGAGTTCAAAAATGAGTCCTGCTCGAATATTTTTTGTAGGAGCTATGCCCCTTAAACACTAAGAAAAATGTCCAAAAATCCTTGTAAGCGCTCTAGCAAATTTATTTCACATTAGATGTAGATAAAATTTATACAGATGCTTTAACTCAATGATACCTTGAATGAGTTCAAAAATGAGTCCTCCTCGAATATTTTGGTAGGAGTAATGCCCCTTAAACTCTTAGAAAAATGTCAAAAAATTTCTTGTTAGCACTCTAGCAAAATTATTACTCATCTGATTTGAATAAAATTTATACAGAAGCTTTGACGCAATAATCTCTCAAAGGGGTTCGAAGATGAGTTATGGTTGTATATTTTTGTAGGAGTTATGCCCCTTAAACACTTATAAAATATCGAAAAATTCTTGTAAGTGCTCAAGCAAACTTATTTCTTATCTGATTTGGATAAAAACTATACAGCATTTTTGACTCAGTGATATAGCAAGGATGTTTGAAGATCAGGTCTGGTTGAATATTTTTATAGGAATTGTGCCCCTGAGATAAAAGGGACCAAAACACAATTTAGAGAGGAACATACAATTTTCACTTTTGAGGATTTTTATTGTTGGATTCCTCTCAATTAATGTGTCTAACAAATTATTGTGTCAAACACATTACAGTATCAAACATATTACTGTCAAAAATTTGTTTTAAAATTTTTTGTTTCACTGTGTCATATAGGCCACTACATTTTTTGTCCAATATGTGTATCATAAAAATATGATTGCACTCATATAATTTCATCTGTATCATATTATCATAAACCTTTACCAACATTATTTATTAATGTCTGCAAGCTACAAATGGACTAGCTGACAGACAAACTGATGGATAGGTAAAAAATGATATGCCTATCTGCAGCATATGAAGTTATTTTTAAGACAACTACTATAGACAGCTTAGCAGAAGTATTGCATAGGAAATAATAAAATGCAAATTAGTTCCTATCAAATGAGTTTACAGTGCTCACTTCTTGTTATCTGTTTCTGAATTTCAAGTAGGTGCTTTTTATTCCAGATTTATTATCTTTGATTACAATTTAAATTTTCATTAACATTCTGTGTCCTTACTTGAATTACCAAAAAAGAAAAGAAAAAAAAATATTACTCTAAAACATATTCCTTTTTTTCTTCTTACTTGAAATGGCTTCAGTAGGTGATACTGCCTGGGCTATAACGGACCGCATCGTCCCTATATCCATATCATAAGCATGGATTTTAAGTTGGAACAATTTCTTGAGGTTGAGCATCTACAAAACAATAATAGAACTTTTAAAATTGTAAATAGCAATATATTAGCTGTAATACTGTCACACCCAAATATATCATCTTTTCATGGACAATTAATTGTTAATTGGAACAATCGAAGTGAGAACTGTGTTTCTGCAAAATCAATTGAAATCTTCAAGGGGAAATTAACTGGGTACTGTATACCCCCTCAAAGGTTAACACAATAAAGCCCATATTTCCTGGATACTATATTCAGCAGTGAATCCAGTCCAGTATTCTACAGATACAGAGATGTTTTCTAGTAAGAAATAACATATAAAAAACATAGAAAGCTACATAACAGAATTCTCTTTGTCATGTTTATATAAATCTTGAAACAAAAAAGTGAAGAACAGACATATGCAGATGGACATGTGCATGGATCACTACATAACAGTTGTATAAAAAAATTTACTCTGAAATATTTGTGCCAGAACTGCATCCTTGTACAACTTTTCTATTTCCGCCTTCATAAGAAACAAGTTCTTCATTTCTTCAGAGCCTGAAAAAAAATTATTCAGGAATTTATAGAAGATTAGCTTTTAGTGAACCCTTATTTAGCAATTGGGCAATCATTTGTGAAGTTCGGTTAATGTTTTTGACCAGCAGACTGGAGTTTTTGTTATTAACTTCACCATGTCGAAAACCTAAAACATATTGAAAACAAATTAACACCAAAATTTACGAAAAAGAAATACAAAATCCAGCCGAGGGGAACTAAGAAATTAAACAAATATTATCATTCTGAGAATTAACCTGTCTACAGCTGACAACACTAACGATGAAGACAGTACCATATCACTCTACATCTCTCAGTTAAAATATCAGTGATAAAACAAGGAAAAAATATAATTAAAAGTCAAATACTAAAATATTACATGTTTAGCTGTTATGTCAAAAATAAAATTTTTAGGACATGTATGAATTGAAATTTAAATTGAAGAAAACACGAAATTAGTGGTAATTTAGTCTTTCAGGGAAGACATGTGTCGCCTGCATACACATTTATAAAAAGTGATAAACTTTTACAGTTCCCATACTGATGCTCTGTGCCAAATATAAGGAAAATGACCTGTTTGGTTCCTGAGAAAAATGTGACAGAAATTATTTTGTGAAGATGATATCGATGCCTCAAGACACTGGAAAGTGATCCATACATGTTGTCTCTGCATAGCCAAGTAGGCCACAAAAAGAAAGTGGTATTCAATATCAGAGTTACAAACCTGCATTGAGATATGCATTATCAATTAGGCCTAAACAATCCGCACTTGACCCTGGAAATTTGTTATTGAATTTGTTAACCTGGAATACAAAAAACAACACTTTTTAGTCAAAAGAGAAATCAAAACAATAAATTTTACGGTCAAGGTTGATTATTCTTCCCCCTCCTCTCTCAAAATTACATGGCTGTCTCATGGACAATCATGCCACATCTCCTATTTTTTATGCTTATCAGGCAATCTAGCTTGGAAACTGGTAAAAATAACTGGTAAATGCACTTATATTTCTATATTCTTAAATTCAAAATTAAGATACTTGAGCTTGCATTCCTAACTATTAAATGAATTTTCAAAGTAGATCTGTTTTCTCATAAACTACTATAATCTTAAGTTTTTACAATTATTTATATGGCAATCTTGTCCGCCTTCAGAGAAAAAAACTGAAAAAAGGTTTGAAATCATAATATATTTTTAAAGTGATATAATAATATTAAATAAGATGTGCAGACATACATTCTTTCTTTATGAAGAAACTACGAAACTATTTTGTACAAAAATAAGATTATACTGTATAGGACATAATATTGCGCTTACTCTTTGTTCTAGACATTATATGTTTTCTAATGAAGGTTGTGCCGGGGAAAGAATAGGCACTTGTCCTCTAAAAGTGGCTTCCCTGATTGTGGGGGATGTATAAATTCACAATCCGTCAAGAGGGAGAAGTAAAATACGCCCCTTGTTTAGGAAACGCCACGTCTTAAGCACGTAAAAGACCCCTTGTAACAGCTCTTTTTGAGTGGTCCGTAGGCGGTCAGTTACAAGGCTAAATTTTACGCCCCTATCCAACCCGCAATTTTACTAGTGGCAGTCCAAAAGTCCCTCCCTTACCGGTCCCTTTGTTACAGTCTACACATTGATTTATTGTTTGCTAACATGTTTCCATCCTGAATATGCATGAAATATTTGCCACTGGACGTTAAACAACAGTCAATTAATCAATCAATCAATCTAAATGTTTCAAAACTTTGTGTAGGTTCTAAACCCATATTATTATACAAAAATATAGAGATAAAAAAAGGATTGATGTTGCCATGGTTTTTTTCTAATGCAGTTATCTAGTTAAAACATAAAACTAATTGACTAACTAAAACAAACAAAATACCCAATTAAAATCTCTGCAGCTAATTGGGTTCTAAAACTAACATCAACATAAACAGTCACTAACTCTTTCAAGGTCAACATATTATGATTGCACCGCTTTTAGCCTCTTCAACTTTTCAGGTACATTACATTCAATGCCTTTGCCGCCATAGATGCTATATCCTTTTGCAACGGCGCACCATTTGATTCTCGCACTTAACTCTTTGCTTGCAGAAGTGTTCACTCAGCAGCTGCCGTTTCATAAACTCCTATTACAGTGGCAGCAAGTGCTGAATATTTGGCCAGCGTCAGCACCATAGTAAGTAGCATTCACCCCGTGAGCGCACCCATTTGCCTTACAATGATTGAGCTGATCTTGCAATACAACATATGTGTCTTCACTTTCACGGATAAGCCCACCATAAACATTGTGTGCGTCTCTCCATCCAGCATCAAGCGCAAATATGGCTGCAGTACTTGCAGCTGGTACATTCAACCTGAGTACGAGTGGAGGAGATATACGTGAATTCATGGCACATATACGCCAGTAATTGTCTAAGACTATAGCCATAATGGCATGAAGACCAATGGTGGCTTCATTCTGCAACGGACATGCTACACAGGACCATTGTGATCAACTTTGGCCCAGATTCTTTGATAAGTATCATTGTACTCACCAATTGGCGTCCAGTGGTGTCCTTTTTGGCGAAATACATATGCCATAGTGCATAACATATTGCTGAACGAACTTGTTATCCTTCTTTCAAGTGGTCTATGAGTGTTTAGCCATGTTGCTATATCATTTCCTACCTGTGCATAACAAGCCTCAATTCCTATTTGTTAAATTGGTGAATCATTGATAGTTGGTTCTGACATCTTGCAGTCATTATAGAAGACATAATAATCAGCTGGATTGACAGATGGGCAAATGAGTCTGTGTTTGTAAATAAGAAAACGTAAATAACATAGCTCATAAAGCTGCTCAGTAAATATCTCTCCTGCACCTATACTGCATTTTTCACGTATCCATACAAACTGGTCTGTCAGAAATTTTTAACTCTCAATGCATTAATCACAATTGATTCCGCTTTTGCACCAGTTCCAGTTTTAGCATAAGCTATAAATAATGCAGCCGCATCAGCACCTGGAAAGTCATTTGCAACATGTACGTGATAGGAATCATGGCTGACTTGTGGTTCGCCTGCGTCATTGTGTAAGTAGACAATTCCATTAATCTCATCAAGAACCTCATCAGCAATGTCAACATTTGCGATAGTCCATTTAAAACAGAAAGAGAATACAAAAGAGAGCCAAATAAATTTATTATTGAAGTGCTTGTGATAGCTATTTACCAAGGGGTGAGAGAGTGTCGGTTTGGCTTTTTTAAAACACAAGTATAGAATTAATTGCACAAAATGTAGCTGTTAACAATTTGCATTGAAGGTCCAGCTAGGTCTCCATTGCCATTAATGCAAAATTATCAAATTTGTATAAATTTATCAAGGGTTTACATAAAAATTATTTCATATTAGATTTCAAAAGCAAAAATAGATTCCGGAATCAACGTGCTGTCTCCGTAAACTTTTTTAACTTTAATAAAGGTAAGGTTGCTGTACAAAATGCAATACACAATTTACTTCGTATAGATGCTTTTATTAAAATGAACCTACGTTTGTATTGCAATGCACCCAGAAGAAAATTATGCCAATTTATGGTCATTACAAAGTATAATCATTGCATAACAATATATCGGATAGTTTATTAAAAAAACAGATTATTTTCAGTGGACTAAATAAAGTAATAGTTGGTTTCGAGAACTTCAAAAATGCATGCGACTTATCAGCTCAAGGGAGACAACAACTACATGTATATTTCACAAATGCACAATTTAACCAAACTTATGTACTTATATTTTGTTTGCTTGCTTATTTACATTTTATATATACATACTCATATGTACTCATACACGTCTAATTATGATATCTTAATACAAACAATCAAACACATGAAAAACTGAACAAAATGATAACAATAAATATATACATGTATACACAAGCTATTTGAGATGTTTGTAAATTATATTTAAAATTTGAGATGGTTTTTCTTTTCGTGACACATTTATTTCAGTATTCTTTTCTAAACAAGTTGTATATAGTGGTCAGACAGGCATTTAGCTTAATGAATAGTGAAAAGGATTATTGTTAATACAAAATGTATATCATAATATGAATCATCTGTGATTTTATATCCAAAAATTAAAGTGTTTAGATTGAACAGATGTTTTCCTAGGTTTATTTTTTGAATAGAGCTTTAATATTTGTCCAAAAATGATGAAGATACTTGCATTTAATGAACAAATGTTCATAGTCTTCTGTCTCATTACAATGTAAACATTTATTTGAGTCATAAATTTTCCACTGGCATAATAAAACTATACATGGAATGATATAATGCAATAGTTTCCATCTAAACACTTTAAGAACATAATCTGACAGGAATTCAAATATGAACTTAAGAATATATTCACTTTTAGTTTTTATGTTTACTAAATTTAGCAGTTTTTCCCACTTTTTTATTCCTAGAGGGCATTCTTGGTTAAGACTTTACAAGGTTTCATATACATCACTTACTTCTATGTCGTGAATCCCTTATGGAAAAATAAGCCGTCTTGCAAATAATTGCAGCAACTTTACTGCAACTTAGCTGCAAATGTTCAGATTTCGTATTAAAATTAGTTTTCCTGCAAACATTTGCTGCAACTTTACTGCAAATGTTTGCAGCAACAAAGCAGCAAATTTACTGCAAATTTGCTGCAAACATTTGCAGGAAAACTCATTTGAATACCAATTCTGAATATTTGCTGCAACATTGCTGCAAATATTTGCAGCAAATAATCACAGCTGATCTTCAGTCGGTGGAATAATAAAATTTAAGCTGCAGCACAAACATTAAGATAATCCCTACACTATACAATTTAATTAATATAAAACTGTATAAAAATGTAAAATCATTCCATAAAAACAATATTTATTCATTGATTGATTGATTGATTGTTGTTTAACGTCCAGTGGCAAATATCTCATGCATATTCAGGACAGAAAGAAGTTAGCAAACAATAAATCACTATGTAGACTGTAATAAAGGGACCGGGAAGGGAGGGACTTTTAGACTGCCACTGGAAAAATTGCGGGTTGGATAGTGGCGGAAAATTTAGCCTTTTAACTGGCCGCCTACGGACCACTCAAAAAGAGCTGTTACAAGGGATCTTTAGCGTGCTAAGGACGTGGCAGTTCCTAAACACGGGGTGTTTTAACGTCTCCCTCTTGACGGATTGTGAATTTATACATCGCCACACAATCAGGGACGCCCCTTTTAGAGAACTAGTGCCTCAAGGACGGAGATACCTTGTGCCTATTCTTCCCCGGCACAACCTTTGAGAAGGGAAGTTCGGGTATTTATACATCCCGCCCGAACTGACGGACGCCCCTTTAGCAGGGGTTCAACCTGCAGGCGGAGAAACCGAACGACCTATTTTTATACCCCGGCCGTCCTCGGGGGTCTTAATTTTATAGCAAACTTTTCAATTGAAATTCAAATTAATATAAATAAATATGTATAGATGAGAGTGTGCGTTTAAGATTTAAATTTTTGACAATATTAGAGAAATTTATTAATTTATTCAAGTAACATGATATAAATTTCTCAATTTTGAATGTTAGAATAAATTTTTAAAGAAATCATGCTATATCTTAATTGTTGTTTAACGCCCAGTGGCATATATTTCATGCATATTCAGAACGAGGACGAGAACAAATTATCAAATAATAAATCATAAAAGGGGCTAGCTGGGGGTTGGATCGGAGTTTAGTAGCCACGGGATGCCATATTGGGACTGTTTCGGTAGGGGTGTACTAATGGACGGATCCAATCAGAATTGAACCGGAACTTCTCTGTTAAGCGTCTGATTATTTATCCCGTCTATCAGAGACGGGAATAATAATAAATAACACGACTTAAAATGAACATGGGGTGGCTGTTATTTGGGTCGGTATGTTATTCTATGCACAAGAATTTCAAAGAATTCGAAACGAAGACCGAACGCGCGTGGCAAACAAAATCAGAAAGGATAGACCAAGACAAGCATAGTATATAAAACTACACTGAACACCAAAACTAGAGTAACAATAACCCTACAAAAATGGTTGACGTCAGGGGCTCCGTAAGGGTAAGCCACTCCTGCTCCACTTGTGGCATTCTTCGTGTTACTCAGTTACGATAACGAAACCCGGTGTTCGATACTGTTGTTCTTGGTTGCTGAACGCCCAGTTGCAAATATTTCATGTATATTCACCAAGCGGTAATTGTCATGTGTGGGCATGCCCTATAAGGACATACCCACACATGACAATTGACACTTTATAACACTAATTGTGAAGCAGGTATTGTATGACTTGATTTGTAATCACTTATTATTTTTAACTCTATGGTTTCAGTTAAATGTTTACAAAATTATTTACCCTGAACAGTAGCGAACCCTGGTGACTTATATCATATGTGTGTTTTCCATTATCAATATCGAAAAAGGGGTGAGATGGGACACAACAGGGCAATGGTTTTTGCCTGCCACTGGAAAAAGGGGGTGATTTGTAAGGACGGACAATTTTTTAGCATTTTATAACGTCATAAACCGACTCTTTTGCGAAAACTACAAAAGGGGTCTTTTACGTGCAAGGACCGTGGCACTCTCCAAA
>JAULBM010305223.1:0-14493 GCA_032357055.1 Geukensia granosissima
GTGCACCAAACCAGGTTTAAGTCAGTTTGATGCAGAGGACACCAGGGGACGTTGCCAATTAAAGGTCATGGAAGATCATGTACTTCTCTCTGGACGTAAAGCAGCAATCAATTAATCTTTCAACCAAATCAGAAACAATTTTAATGTGAGAACTGTTTAAGGTCGCCAATATTACATTACGTTCTCCTGGTTAACCACCCATTTCTGTAACGCTCTTACAAAATAATTACCGTATGTTATAATCTTTTTAAATTACTTGCCAATAATGCAATGTGTAATTATGTACCCGTAATATTTTCAAATGTAAATTTATGGTTTCCTGTATGTACCATTGGTACCGTACCATTTTGATGAAATAAATAATCTTGTATGTTAAATGGGACATGTAGAAGTTTAATTTCGACTGTTGTTTGGAGGATGGCTGTCTCGTGGACAATCATTTTATATTATTATTTTATGTTTCCTTTGACAATTTCGATTACAAAGGTAAAGTGGGCCATTTTCATTTTTGACATTTAATGCAAACATAATTATGAGTGTTAACAACTGGACAATACGTGTTGGTCGCAAATTTTGTTTTAATGTGAACAATTAATTGATCGTGATCAATACTTCATAATATAAATAGTTATTTATGCATGGTTACTGACAACCTACAAATGTATTAGAAGTTATTATGAATTTTTAATGTATTTCCGTCCTTTCCATATGGAAAATAATACCATCTTACATAACTAATAATTATTTTAACTGGTCAGGTGTACTTTACAGATGCCTCGTTTATTCGTTACGTTTCCGTTTACTGACTTGTGGGTGGACTGTTGTGAATTTTTTTTATTTACATGTAACTAAAAGGTTTCGTTAAGACTTTTTTCTGTCCTTTAGGCGTTGTTTCTGGGCAAAAATCAAATTTCTGAAAGGGTGACGACAATTATACAGTATTATTACAGTTTGCATGCTCGTGAGGTTTTGCATTAGTGAAAGTATATAATGAAGGCAATGTGTCTAAAGCGAAAAACGGCCTATCAGAATTCAATAACTAGAGGTTACATGTACACTTTTTAAAGAGAGAATTGAGAATTTATTGATTGATAAAATGTTGCTAAACGTCAATATATTTCAGATTAAATGTTGCTCACGTCGATATATTTCAGATTAAAATGCTGCTAAACGTCGATATATTTCTGATTAAATGTTGATAAACGTCGATGTATTTCAGATTAAATGCTGCTAAAGGTCGATATATTTCAGATTAAATGCTGCTAAACGTCGATATATTTCAGATTAAATGTTGCTGAACGTCGATATATTTCAGAATAAATGCTGCTAAACGTCGATATATTTCAGATTGAATGTTGCTTAACGTCCATATATTTCATGCATATTCAGGACGATAATAGAGTTTCGTACCAGACCGACACACTGAGCCATATTTTTGACGTGCTAGCTCACGAAAGCAACAGAAGACACATTATTCTGACTCTGGGCCGACCAGTTTTTAATGTTGCGTGTTTTAATGACTTTGATTTGACTTGAACGGGGGAGAAATGATATACATATGACCTATCAAAACAATTATATCTTAGCAACATAAATCGTAAATATTTAACTGTTAGCAATAAAATTGATTTCAACAAATATATTAATTACTAAAAAAAACCTTAAACATTCATAAAATTTTGCGTGGTAAGGGTAAAGTTTACCGTTCCGGTCAAACTGTTGTCAATGAAAACTTTACTTGTTGTATTCAAATTTAACTTTTATGTTATTATGTTATATTCCCTCAGGAGGAACTTCAAGATAATGGGAAGATATAAATAGATCAATTTCAAAAGAGTATTAATTACGTATTTCTTTTTGAACATGAGCCATGAAGATTTAATAAAACATGCCACTATTAAATCCCTTTTGAATTTGGATTATATATTTTAATCAGGTAATGTTATTTTTACCTAACTGCCAAAGAATACGTTCAATATTTCAACAAAGGCTATTGTATTTTAAATTTTCATGTTATTCAATTTTGAAAATATGGGAGATTTTAACACGCCTAAATCCTACTATCAAATCCATTTTTTTATCTTCGTCAAAATTGTCATTAAAATTAGAACTTGCCAAGGACATAGGGATTGTGGTAAATACAAGATGAATTTGACACTTTTGAGACCATCTTTGTGACAAGAATTTTCAATAAAATGAAAATTAAACAGCATTAGGCATTGTATTTTTAGCTTAACAATCAACAAGGGAAGTTTTTCATAATATGGCTAGAGAGGAAAATCTCGGTCTTCTTGAAAGTCTTAAATACAGAATTTTTTTTCATAAGCAACCATTGTCGTTTTTAATGAACAATTTTACATTTTTTATTTTGGAGGCTTTTTACAGCTTCTGTTATAGTATGCGCTTCAGTTCATTTATTAGAGGCTGTAGAAGTTTAATTTTGACTGTCATTTGGTGGATGGCTGTATCATGGACAATCATGCGACATCTCCTATTTCTATATTACCCCTGACCCGAAAGATGACCCCATCCATGAGTACCACTGGTAAATTTTAGTACCTTCCTGAGACATTCCAATGTCAAGGCATTTTTGGTATCTACAATATGCACACATTGACCTTCTTCCAGGCCCAATAGCACAGTTTTTGTCTTTGGAACACTTGTATTTTTCTTTCTTTTTGACTATTTTCACTATGCTCCTTCTGAAGAAACCCTGTGAAAAAAAATCAGCAAAGTTTTAATCTTTACATAAAATAATTTATAAAAATCTTGTTTTCAAGATGATTATTAACTTGACATATTTGGAGTTCATTGCACAATTATTGATAGGTTGCCTAGCAATAATACAGTTGTATTCATAATCAATAGGTTCGTTTCTTCATTATAAATACTTTTGATACATGTACCTTTGTTAAAGACTGATCAATAAGAAAACTGATAAGGTGTTAATGAATATACAAACCAGAAACTAAATCATAATATACAAGAATCTTATTTACAATTTTCCTGGAGAGTATTCGAATGGGCCCAAATATTTAAAAATAATTCATGGTGATTTACATCAAAATTATGTCGGGTCCCATATTTTTTTACCGGAAAGCGTATTCTGTCCCTCCGGCTTTTCTCGTTTATTTTTCGGGGAGGGGTTTGTTTGAGAAGTCTTGATAGCCTGTTTTCTTTTAGAAATCTACAGTCAAGCAACAAGTTGCTAAAGTTCGATGCAAGTAAACTCAAATCAAATCATGAAATCTATACTGAAGCAACATATAAAAGAATTTTTTTTATGCAATCTTATTTTACATCAAATAGTAGTACATAACAAAGGTAACTTACTTTGCAAGCTTCGCACGTGTTTGCACCATAATGGAATCCAGATGCTTTTTGACCACAAACTCTGCACGGAGGGAGAAAGGGGTCGGAATGGTGCGAAGCCTTGGAAGATTTTTTACTTCCTTCTATTTCACATTTGATAGTTTGTTTTAGAAATGTGTCGTAACTATCCCCGCTACATTGTTCATAATCAACTTCCGTTTTGACATATTGCTCCGGATAGTTTGGGTCTGCATATGAGCTGCTTCCTTGGTCACTGACAGTCTGTTGAGAGCTGGCACTTGACATCGGACTGCTTGTTTCTGATTTTTCTTGGATTTCATTTTGTCGTATATAGTCCATTTGCTCATCCGATGATCTTGAGTTAGAATTATAAGCGTCTAAATCCGTAAGCTCAGCATATTCATTAACATTAGCCTCCTCGCACACAACACCTTGTAAAACATTATTTTCTTCAGGAAAACCACAATATCGCAAAAACTCCATTCTGCAATGAAGAAAAAAGTGAACCGTGATTTCCACAAATATTACACAATACTTTTAGCGCCTCCAAGTCATCTGAAACAAAATCCAGATTTTAGGATTCACCCTACGTAAAGACAACCGTGACGTCAATAGATGACTATCGGCCATGTGATTACATTTCGAAATTACCATTTAAATGGATCAAGGTAGTAGATATTTAATTGATAACTGGTCGCTGTTTACATTCTATACATAGTAACAAGAGACCATACGATCAATCTACCCGAAATCAATGCCGTCTTGTGACTAAATTAACAATAGTCTTTTGTGACGTCAAAGTATTTCTCTTTTAAAAAACATGATCCTAATCCTGGTACAGTCTAGGTATAGGTCAGCCATGGGGGAATGGCATAAAAGGATTTAATTATGTAACTCAACCCTTATGAAATGCAGTGAGAAACGAGTCGGGTGGATACATTACACACATTCTCAATGTCATTTATTCCTAAAAATAATTATATCTATAATTATACCCTACCCCACTGCGTGTAGAATTCCGAACGAACTTGGAGAGATTACTCCAAGATTACGAAAGTAGTCTCAGGTTTACCAGAATTCGTACATTTTGACTATTAACCTATTACTCTTGTGATGTTAAGAGAGTGACAAATCCTCGACGAGTGGCGGGGAACAGAATCTTAACTTTAATATGTATTTTTTTCTGATAATAATATATTCATAAATATATATTCATCGTCCACTATATTTGACCACAGAAGGGCAAAACTGCCATACACACAAAGAAGCGATTAATTGATTAAACCAGCAGCATTTTTCACTGTAATGATTGATTTGTCATGTTACAGAAGTTCCTCTATAACAAAAGTTCCAAAAGAAGAAATATTATATAATATTAGTTCCCCTGGAACTTTAATTGTAATATTTGTTCCTGACAGAATAAACCTTGTATAATGTATGTTCCAACAGGAAAAAGTATAATGAAATATTCTATAAGAAAATTTCCAATGGACCTTCCGTTATGAGGAACAAATATATGTTGACAGATAGATTGATTAACGTCCAGCGGTAAATACTGCATGCGTATTCAGGACGAGAACAGGTTATCAAACAATAAATCACGAATGGGTTAGCTGGGACAAGGCCGGAGAATTATCTACCCACACGAAGTTCGGGTCGGGATGAGAAATGGCTACCAACGGCCACTCGATACGAGCTGTTGCAAAGGGATCTTCAACGTGCTGAGAGCGTGATATTCTCCTAACATGAGGCACGGCGATAACAGTCTCGTCCGAGACAGGTTGGAAATTTATACCTACCACCAAACCAAGGGGGGGATTCTAACTCTAGAGGTGAAACCGAGGAGACTTCTTTCAAAACCCCGGCATCTCAGCATGTTCAGTGTAAAGATAAACAACCGAAAATATACCAAAAGGGAATGAAAATTACACGTAAACATTTATTTAATTAAACTTGACAGAATAATTTTAAAAATATCCTCCTGTTTTTATATTCCAGCAGCAATTGTTATTCACTAGTCGTAGGATATTTTACAGTAACTATTCAATATATCTAATGAATATTAAAAAAATAGTAGCATACCTGTGGTCGACTGAAGGTCATTCAAATTTAAAACTAATTAATTTAAATACCCGTTCTTAATCTGTATTGATTTTTTAAAAAAAAACTTTCTAGTCATGAATAAACATGTGTCAGTTATGTCAGTTGTCATTTCATGTTTAAGTATATTTACTCCGTCAACCAGCCACTGACCGTTAATTATAATTAGGTCAACCACTTAATGAATAATTAGGACAATCAATTAGTACGAACAATAAGGTACCCTTTGTAATTCGAAATTCAACAATCAATGTTTAATTTGGCAGAAAAACTTGTCTTACACGTTTTCATAACTTATGAAAAAAATTAAATAAGTGTAGAGGTCAAGGTGATATATACCCGTAGCAAATTCATATAAACCATTGATAGTTAATGTTTTATAGAACATATTTTATTGCCTATCAAGGGCTCACAGGGATTATGTATCAGCCTGTTCAACAATGTATACTGTCAGAGTATATAAAGTCTGGTCTTGTCTATAAAAATGCAGATACCGATGTTCTATCCGCCTCACAAAGTGTGGATCGGGTGGGGGCTTATGATCTGAATCCTTGACCGGAAACCATCCAAATCCTGTTGTTTTTATCCATAATCATTGTAATTTGGAACGCAATTCACTCCGAGAAAAACTACAATTAAAGCTATAAAAACGTCAGAAAAAGGACAAACAACATAGCCAAAACGAAACGAGGTGCTTCGCAAGCGCAGCATGATACGACCGCTGCATGTGGCGCAAAAGTGTAGACACAGTATTTTACTGGAAACCGTTATGTACTTGACAAAGAAGTGCGCTGGACATATTTCAATACCAAAAACTGGAGTAAATCGTGGTACATTTTTCATAAGGAATAATTTCGAAATATAACCATCAGAGTCGAATGAATTATAAAAATATTGAATATTAAGCAAAATTGACTTGTCACCTATTCTGACCCCATTTATCTCGATAAAGATAAGAGAAAAAAAATCATTTGATATACCATTGAAAGCTTTCACTGAGACAAATCTGAATTAAAACCCATCAAAATCTTATGGAACGTAAACAATTCTAATCTCTATAAAACTCTGTAAATATTATACAATGCTTGGCGTAAATTTGTTCACATTGCTGCATTTGTATTAGGAATAATTTGAAACAACCCATCAAAATCGGATGAGAAACAATATAGTTTTCCAAATTTTTTCATCCCGATATATCTCAAGAACAGTAAGAGATGGGGTTAATTACGTTGACGTAGTCGTGTAGAATACAAAGAAAAATCCCTTTTAATTCAGACAAGAAATAGATAATTTACATTAAAATATAAGAAAACCATTTTTAGTCCATTCCAAAATATGGGCAGGGACAGTTAAAACAAAAAAAAAATACCAAAATTTATCTGAATAACAAAAAATATATAAAGCCTAATCGGTTTATAGAACAACGGTTATCGTGTGGAAACCAACGCGAAAGCTCCATACCGTAATACAATTGCAATTTTTGAGGTCTCATAAGAAACCGTGAGATGGATCACTTCATACTACAGAAAACTGTAGAAGGCTAGCTTCCTCAGATTAACGGTTCCTGTTAAGACAGGAACCTGTAGTCCAGTGGTTGTCGTTGTTTTGCAAGTCATTGATGGTTATATGTTCATCATTTTTGCATTAGATTAGGTCGATTGTCAAGTTTTATGTATAATTTCACATTTTGTATTTCGGGGCCTGTTACAGCTTCCGTTATGGTGTGGACTTTGGTTCATTGTTAAAGGCCGTAATTTGACCTGTTGAAGTTTAAATTCTACTGTCATTTGATGAGTGGCTGTCTCATGGACAATTATGGCACATCTATTTTATATATAAACACACGTTGTGGTACTTATCTTGCAACCGTACAAAGTAAAATAGTCTTTAACTATGATAGATAAGAGGTTTACCCGTCACAAAAATTCGGTCTATTACTGTTCAGTATTCCTTGATTTCAATTTTATATTGATATTTAAGAATAGAAATTTGGACTAAACCTTTGGCACTCAGACTATCTCATGTATATGATCAGGGTTAATCCGTTCCTTTTTATTGTTTTTAAGTTTAAATTAACACCCAATCCGGCGTTCGCATTGCTCTTGAACATCACCGGACATTTCCGTCATAAAATCCGGCGAAGTTTCGATTTCCTTAGAATGACGGGTATGTACGATTGTACGTGTTCCGATTAATTTGATTGGATACGTAGACCGCAAATCTTACCAAATATACAAATTCTGCCGGCAATCTCTTGTCCTTAGAAAAAAAAGCGGGCACCTCTGCGAGTATGATAATAATCAGTAGGTCAGAGACCGATATAACATACTTCACAGAACGACAAACAGATTTAATCTTCCCAATTTTTCTGTCAACATATTTTTAGTAAGTCACACAAGCAACGATTATTTAAACTATTTTTTTATTTTATCACAAACATGTTTAAATTTAAGGCGAACGAAATATATTAAGCACACCAGGTAAGGTCAAGTTACTGCAAAGTTTTGTTACTCAAGCGGAAATGTATTAAATATGATCATAAGAACCACAAAGACTGTGTTTTATCAGACAGGTACGCACGTACGAATTTGGGCCTGGGACTTGTATGCGAGTCAGATTTTTTTTTCGCCCGCTTTGCGGGTCAAATTACTTTTTCATGTAAAGTTAATGTTAGAAAAAATATTTTGGCAAATTTATTTTTGATTTTCATTTGATTTTCTTGGAGGGTGTGCGCATTGGCTTTTTTAGAAAAAATTTCTGACCATGATTTTTGTCAAAAAATAATCTGTTCAGCATCTGGCCCACTGTCTGGCCATCTGAAAAAATATAGTTTCCAAAGATTTTTTTTACATTAACTATACATAAAAAAACATTGTGGTCGTGAAGCGTGCTAAAAAAATTTCTGACTCGCATACAAATCCCAGGCTCCCCAAAAATGCCGGGGTCCATAAATAACGGAAGCAGTAAAAGCTCCAAAATACAGAATGTGAAACTATTAATAAAACACGACAATCATCTATTTTATGGAATAAAATGGTGAACAAATGGCAATGAATTACTATTTAAACAACGACAACCAATATTTGAACAATACCGAACATAAGGTATGGATGATGCGATTTCAGCTCTCCCGGATGCGTCAGCGTATAGTGTTATTTTGTTGAATTTTTACAAGATTTTACACTGAATTAACTGGGCAGCAGTACAAGACGGACTTATAGTCCAGGCATAAATATCTATATAAAGTTGGATAAGACCAGCAACATTTACATGATACATTTTTCATACTTGTATTTCCATATTACTCTTGTCTTGATTACTGAATTAAGTAGAAGCAGGGGAAAACCAAAGCGTCATATAAAGAATGCATATGGCGATACACTGCAAATCTGAAAACATGACATGGTAAATCCGGGAACCAGACACGGCAAATCCGAGAAAAAGAAATAGCAAATCCGAAAACAAGACATGGCAAATCAGAAAACATGACATGGCAAATCAGAAAACATGACATGGCAAATCCTAGAACAATATAAGGCAAATATGAAAACATGACATGGCAAATCCGAGAACACGGCAAATATGAGATCTAAACGGCAAATATGAGAATATGACGGCAAATCCGCGAATAAGACACGGCAAATCAAAGATGAAGACACGACAAATCCGAGATCAAGAAACAGCAAATCGAAGAACAGAACATTACCAGAACATGACAAAACGCCAATCCAAGAACAATACAAGGCAAATCTTAAAATATGGTAAATACAAAACACAGAAAACTAAAAACGAACAAATAAAACATGTATGGACAATGCGAACCTCAGCGAAAAAAGAAAATAAAACAAAAAAAAACGTGGTAAACTGAGGTAGTCGAAAAGGGACAGCAGTTCCTGTCTTTACAAAGACACCCGCCACACTATCCTGGCATTTTTAACATCTACTGGCCTTCAGTCCAAGGTATAGGAAGGACACTTATCACAAGTAAAACGACCATTCGTTATTACAACTCCAAAATATACAATGAAACGTATTCACCCTTTCGCCTAAAAAAGGAGAACATCTTTATGTAAAATCGCTAGTCTACTGGAATGAATCCGTCTTAAACGGATTTTTCACACAGACAAAGAAGTATCAATCAAATTTATGTAATGACTTTAGTCAAACAGCAACATAACCGTGTTTGGTTAGTTTTTTATCTAACAGTACTAAAAAGTAAATTTTAAAAAAAAACTTACTACAGTTATACAAGAGTCGACAAATTTCCAGTTTGCTTTAAAAATATTCCTGTCGCTATAAATTTAGTTTGTTGTAGTTATAAACAAAGTCCATTCACAAAGATTGTCGTACGATGATTAGACGTTATCTATCTTACTAGGGGGGTTAATGTACATGAAAAACAAAATTATGCAATACTAGACTATTTTTAAAAGACTGTGTATGACTTGTATGAGAAAAATCCATTCCACATCGACAGAATCTTTTCTTTTTTCCGTATACAGATAAAACGGAGAATTTCCATATACGGTTGTATCTATTAATAGACCTTACAACTATGACACAAAAATAAGGTGAAAAATATTTGTTCGTCGACCGTGCCTATGACCTAAAACGATGCGGATAACATCCTCAAAAATGGGATTTGATGGTAATAAGGGTAGGTACAAGACATTTGGTACACTATCGGAAAGAAAATTATCTTTTTATACAGTGCATATCCACTCGTACTGAATGTATATTGGAAAGATAGAGATTTCTTATTTCAAACATTGTTAATTCATATATTTTTAATCTGTATCAAGTTATATGATCGGAACAGTCTTACCAGAAATTGCTGTAAAACGGATGGAACGCTCTCCGCGCGCCTGCACGTTATTCTTTGGTCCCGAGCGTACCTGATTAATCCAGAAACGCGCTTCGTGTGCATTGAAATTTAGGCATTTTAAATCGTTGTCTTTTTATTTTGTCTACAATTTTATTGATAAAGAAAGGCAAGGCACTATTTTTTAAGAACTTGCTTCGCGTCCCCAAGGGAAGCTTGTAAGCTAAAGGCAACAGCTTAATGAGAAATTACGCAGTACACAATCCAGAAAAGATGTGGATTATGTCTTTTTGGCACAATCCAGAAAGATGAGGATTATGTCTTTTTGGCCCAATCCAGAAAAGATGTGGATTATGTCTTTTTGGCACAATCAAGAAAAGATGTGGATTATGTCTTTTTGGCACAATCAAGAAAAGATGTGGATTATGTCTTTTTGGCAAAATCCAGAAAAGATGTGGATAATGTCTTTTTGGCAAAATCCAGAGAAGATGTGGATTATGTCTTTCTGGCTCAATCCAGAAAAGATGTGGATTATATCTTTCGGGTACAACCCAGAAAAATATGGATTATGACTATCTGGCATATATTCCATATTATTTCTGTTAAACATAGCCACTCGATGTCAATAGGCATTTAAGATACAAAAAGGATCGACGGTAGAGAAACACTAAACTTTCCTATTTCTACCCAATTCCTAAACTTGAGTTAAACTAAGATTGCCTAGATGGACAAATGACGTTCACTGCCATATTGGATTGAAAAAGCATCAAGACATGTCTTTAGACATACTTAAAGACATGTTTATAGTATGGATATGTCTTAATGTATTTCAGTATGTTTAAAGATTCAAAACATGTAAAGATGTCTCAAGACATTGATGATTATTCACTTTGATGTATATATATTTTTGCATGTCTTCAGAGCTTTATTTTGCGCTTCCAAATACCGGATAAATAGAGGTTTTACTGTAATCAACATTCAATCGATTAATCAATTCTATATTCAAAACATATCAAACTTGAATCTCATATTTCAGTTTTGGGGTTGAAAAGAAAATATCGGTGATATCTTCTGTATTCCACAGTTAATAAACAGGATACTTGGAAATGAGAAATCGATATACAGGGACATTAGCTAGGAAATTGTTTTTTCTACAATCTTGATGTAATCGACTTATAAGATTTCAAATTTATAACAATACCATAAAAATGTTAGGATAATGTAATCCAATCCGTTTGTCTTTTTTTTTACTGACTTTAATAAAACGGTAAGTGCTTTCAAAGTTAATTAACCGCAATGTCGGGAGATCTCGAGGCATTTTTGTGTCTTTATGCCGCGGTCTTTAAGATCTAGACGTACTTGTGTCCATATTTTTCTTTGGCAACCTAATATATCTTAAGGAGGTTACCCATGAATCCATGGAAAAGTGCTTCGCCTCAACCTTAAGGTTACCCAAAGGAATCCGTAGGTGAATATCCGAATGCGACCGCAGTCAGTTAATGATTCACTTATTTTGTCAAGAACAGTAGACAGTAAATTTGAATAAAATTATAACGTTTGAAATTTAAACATTGAACGATAATAAAAAAGATCAACTGCAACTTCAGCAAAACTGACCATACATTCTTGTACTTATCCTATATCAGCAGACTCGACCATAATGCGACGTGCCATTAACTGTAAACAAGTCAAGACTATTTCTTCATGATGATATTGAACCAGAAGCACCCGGAAGCCCATACCTCTCAATTATTTTGTCAGTATTTTTTGGAAGGAATGCTTGATAAATTTATTAGTAGATAACCATCCGGGACAGTTTTTTTTCCAATTGTCAAGTTATATTTGACAAGATTTTAGAGCTGTTTTTTCCTTAATGTCCTTTGTTAAAACGTGTTCGGCTGTACGGGAAACATGGTGGACGGACGTCCAGGATGCCGGACATTATTTTGGTAGAGGAACATGCAATTGGCTCAGCAATAGTAAATCAGACGAAACGATTTTTAAAATGGCCACTTTTGAAATAGTTACAGTCTCAATGGTCGCCTTATTTTGCAAGCTTGGATGCCGAACACAATTCAGATACAGGAAACAAGTTCAATGACCCAACGCTGATGAAAAGAGAATAAGTACTGCTTTTCCGAAATAAAATGACGTATGCATTCAAAATTTTTGTCATTGGTATTTTTATCATTTTATCCAGAACCCATAATATACGACATTTGAGCACATTGGGCTTTTGTACGGGTTTCATTCGATCATATGTGCCAAAGACTGAAAACAGTTTCGTATAACAATATTGTTACGGCGCATATATCTTATGTAATCTTAAAGAAAACAGTATTACAGGTCCCTGTGATCTGAGCTTGGATTGCAACTGTGAAACTGATAACGTAATAAAAAACCTTGGGACATTTTCTCGGGAAATGGACAAACTACTACTTGTGTATGAATATTTTAGTGATTTTATTAGCTGACAAATGTCATAATCAAAACAATGATACCTTGTACAAATTGACATTTTAAAGACTTTTTCAACCAACATTTTTACCCCCAAAAACTTCTGTAGATGCTTTGTAAAAACAATTTTCCTTTTTTTTTCATATCATCTTTGATACAATAATAATTGGTTGTGATATAAGCATATAAAATGTCAGCGAGTATCAAAATACACATCTATTATACATATGCGCAACAAATATGTCCGGATTCTCCTGGCCTCTGTTTCACAATGTCAAGGGCACTCGGTGAAACCTTGACATCTTTATAGCAGTAAGGACCTAGTTACACGAGTTGACACGGGACTTTTGACATTCTGAGGATGGCTGAACGGATATGGCCATTTTTGTGGATAAAATTCAAAATATGAACATGTTTTCATGGAACTAGATAATACGTGAAAATTGTAAGGACTGTTAAACTTATGCTTTATATCGCACGACAAGAAAAAGCCTAGAGCTCAGAACGCTAGGCCTGTATTGCTAATCTGGCATCAGGTCAACCAGAACATCAAATGCAAAGGCGGATCTAGACTTTTGGAAAAGGGGGACAACTTTTTGTTGACCTGTTAATTCATTAATTTTCTCGGTTTCTAAAGACCAAAATTGAACCCACACTTGTCCTTTTTTAGCATTTTTGAGTTTCAAGGGGGACGGGCACCCTTGTACCCTCGATGCGCCCCTGATGATGGTCAATACAGGCCATGATTATTGTTAAACTTTATTAAGGAACCCTAAACGATGTTTCCTATTAAATATTGTTCCATTTGGTCAATAGGTGTAGGGAATAATTTTAGGAACAATAAGAATCATATGTGGCGGCCATGTTTGTGTTCGATCAGGACGAAATAAAGAATCTTTACAAAGGATTTTGCGTAGATGCTGCGTTTTATATAATACGGTTCTATTTAGTCAAGCGGTGTCAGAGAAGAAGACTTTTATTAATAATAGACAAACAGAAACAAGAATTGCCAATTGCAGCCATTTTTGTCACCCGATCTAGACGAAACAAAGAATCTGGTTGCAAAAGTTTACAAATGGACGGACGTTGGACACCAAGTGATGGCAAGGATGGTATTTAGAGTGAAACAAATACAGTGGAAAGTGGGCATAATGAATGGCTTCCGAATAACATCTAAGTTATATATATATGATTGATTGCTTGATTGCATGGTACTTAACGTCCTGCGGAAAATATTTAATGTATATTAAGGACAAGAGCATATTAATGATGAGTGATGTTGAATGACACCTACTTTGTACTAGACCGAAACCACGCTAGGCCGCATTTTTAACGTGCTAGCTCACGAAAGCAACAGTCCAAAGGAAGACATACAATTATTCTGACTCTGGGCTGACCTAAACAGGTGCTGTGCGAATACCGACATAACTTAGAAATAGATATCGTGTTGACCTAAATATGGTGCTTATCACACATAGTGTGTAGATTCATTTACTAATATGAACAACCGCCGAGGGCGGCCGGGATATAGAAATAGGTCGTTCAGTTTCTCCGCCTGCAGGTAGAACCCCTGCTAAAAGGGGGCGTCCGTTAGTTCGAGCGGGATGTATAAAAATTCGAACTCCCCTTTTCAAAGGTTTTGCCGGGGCTAAATTTCCGCCCCTATCCAACCCGCAATTTTTCCAGTGGCAGTCTCAAAGTCCCTCTCTTTGTTACAGTCTACATATTGATTTATTGTTTGCTAACTTGTTTCCGTCCTGAATATGCATGAAATATTTGCC
>JAULBM010305234.1:0-14492 GCA_032357055.1 Geukensia granosissima
CAGTAAAACTGACCGCCGCGATATGACTGAAATATTGTTGAAAGTGGCGTAAAACCCCAATCAAACAAACAAACAAAACAATTTAAAATTAAATGCACATGTAGACATTCATTCAGGAGGAGATCGCATAGTTAAGTAAATCTGACAGATTCTAAGAAAAAATAAGCCTGACTAAATAGTAAACTACTTTTCGAATGAACATTTAGTTGATTTGAAAAATATTAACAGCTTAACATACGGGAACACCTTGATTTACCCCGTTGTTTTAGCGTGGTCCTTGTTGTTTGTATCTTTGTTAGACCAAATTAATGTCGTGTTTCGTGTATTTCTTTATTCCCATTGTTATCGTTTCTGTATTCTCGTAATCAATAAAATATGAATATTATACATAAACATAATGAATTTTAACCTTCGGGCCAGTGTCTGTCTTAGGCTTTGTAGGTACAAGTTGGAACAAAAATAAAAGGCAATAATAGAGTCATTCACAAAAGCAAGAATTTTAGATAAAAAAGAAAAACCTATACAGGTGGTCCGTCAACGAGACCCATTATCTCCTTATCTTTTTATTTAAGCTTTGCAGCTAATGCGAATAGCTATCAATTAAAAACGCCCGTAATGGAATGAAGAAAAGCAACTTAGAATGCCATATGATTCGTAATCGATTTCAGAAAAAGTAAAAAAAATTCATACGGCGATTTTTTTTTAATTGGAAAGGTTGTAAGAATGAGCAGGCCTAAAGGTCAATTTTGACAAAAGAGAGGTTATATGGACTCGCTAAAATATCAAAAACAGAAAATACTAAATGAATTGAATTTCGATTTAAAATCCATATTAATTAGCAATAATTTTTAAATAATTCGGTTTAAGCTTCAGTCTCTTTCAACATGATAAAACCATCATCAATAATCGACAACAAAATAGCTAAGATAAAGTCTCTATTGAATTCATGGATCTTTCGTGATCGTACATTTTGGCAAAATTTACAGTGAAAAATCATTAGCTTCACCAATTTTTATCGAGTCTGTTAGTTTAATCTAGCCACCGAAAGAAATACTACATGAAAATGAAGATTTTTTTCAACTTTTAATGGGACAATAACCTGACAAATAAAAAGGAAAGAAATTATCAATAACTACGAAAAGGGGGACTCAAAAACTAAATAATGTGAAAAATCTCTAATATCTTATAGAATAAGGCGGTGATTATAATTAATTATTATAGATGTTTGTTATGTTGATTAAGCTGTATATAGATTTGTTATTTTCTTCATTAAGTGCACAAAAGCTTTGTCTTGATATAGATAACTTTTATTATGTTAAGCAAATGCAATATTAGTACATTTTTATTAACTTTAAAGAACAGTGAAGTGTACATTTTTGACAGGTTTTTCAATCAACCGCTACTTAATAGAATTCAAATGAATGAATTCGGAAGCCGCAAATCAGGAATAGATTATGTCGGAAATTAAAAAGAAATCTAGATCGTTTTTACAAACCTGATCAAAATATAATTAAATGCAAAATATACACAGAAGCATATCAATATGAAGTACAGAAAAAAAACAATCTAGAAAAATCCAGAATCTAAAAGAGTAATCCGGAGACAAGGTAATAATAAAGTAAAGTATGACATGCAGTAGAATTTATCGCAAATAACAAAACTAATGTAATTGAAAATTATCTATATCATTAACTCAATAAAATGGTTATTTTGTTTGTTACTGCAAGTAAAATGAAAATTGTAGCAATAAATACAGCTTTTGCTAAAATAACCGGCAGTAATTTTCTTAATTATTTCCTTTTTTGGCTGTTTTCATTCCAAAGAAAATAATAATATTATAAGTATGTAAACAACTGGCCTGGAAAAACTACTGTCAGCGCAGATCACTTTGAAAATCGCCTTTTCACAATTAATTTTAGAAGATTTTAAAATGGGATGTAGGTTGCACGCTTTCATTTATAGTGCCAAAGAATTTCTTTTTCCGAAAGAGATATTTACTATCAGTGAAAAATTAATTTGAATGTGGGAAAATTTCTATAGTAAATTTTTGGTGCATTAAAATTCAAATTTTCTAAATAATGATTGTATTAACAAATATATGATGTTGAACTGTTTATTATATTTATCTGACCGTAAAGCAACCAAAATTTGAGACCTCAGTCCTAAAAGGGGCTATTAATAGCGAATTTAAGAAAAACCGCCAAAGTGAAATATCTCCCTTCTCCATGCAAAATCCCATAGACAATGCAACTTACCCAGATTTAAAGAAACTATTGTATAAATATGCCCAAATACTGAAACTTTACCAACGACTAGGTAAATCTGATATTTTTTTAGCATGGGTCAATAAAAAAACAGCTTGAAAATGATATCATTGAAAAAAGCTGATTTCTGAAATAAACTGCGCCGACAGTAGTGAGAGGGTCATTCATTTTCCAACCTCTTTGATAATTCACGAAAATGCACTTTTGAACGTGATCATCATTCATCATGCGTAATATGCTGTTAATATGCAACGTACATTGAATATATCTCAATAACTGTATTCTGATATTTTAAAGGTTTCGTCAAGCATAAACAAGCGCTGCCAATGTGCATAATAAGATTAAGCTGCCCAACGTTTATCTGAATGAGACACGGTGTCAAACTTATGTCAACAAATCTATTATGCAAATTGAACATTGGTAGGCCTTCGGTTTTTTGTACTTCAAATATGTTACTGCACTTAAAGTTATAATTTTAATTATATTCTAATTTAAAAGTTCTTTTTGGTTTCCTGACATTAATGCATACCTTATTTGTGGTTTAACTTTTTTTAAATATTACATATTAGTTGCCGATTGATGAATTGCACGAATAACAACCCAGGTCGACCCGAGGGGGCGTATTGATTTTGATGTATAAGTACGGTCATTGCATTGAAGCAATGTTATAGGCCTAAAGGTACTGTTTAAATGGTGAACAGCAATGCAATTTTTGCAATTGTAATTTATATCAATCTTGAATAGCTCTATTTCTCCGGAACTATTTAAATGACTGATCAGTGACAATTATTTCATTGATATCTAGGTAGAGGGCATGATAATCATGCTTTCTCCTAGAACGACACAGTGATCCAGATTATTGACGTAATAGCTCCCTTCCTTCCCAAATTAAGGCCGACGAATGTTTGCTATTACAAGTGAAAGTCTCATGCTTAGCGGAGAAGCGGCAAATAAAAATTAAGTCATTGGTTGACTCGTCTGGTGACGAACACACGATTTTTCGCATTCGATGTGATCTCCTAAAGTTTTACGTTTTCGCGGTGGTAAGTACTTTTTGAAGGGTTAACCTAAAAGCAATATAGACTAGAGTCAAGGTAACATTGGACATAAAATCTGCTTTAAAATTAAAAATCTCTAAATATTAATTTTTCACTATTAGTTTTAAGATCGCATTTTTTTGTTCAAGATGGAGGCGAAAAAAAACGGTCAGGGTGAACTAAAAATTGAAGCCGTGTGACGACGATGAATGTCGACCCGCTTTCATTTTTTTGTTTTTGCAAATGAACACGCAAGCTTTATTATTTCATAATTATGAAGATCTGAAATGAGATTTAATCGCAGTAAAATTTAGCTTTTTAATGTTTGAGAAACGTATGTAAGATGCGGATGGTGTCTGTCTGACATACTCATATTTAGTAAAGGTCCATTCATTTGTCCAACTATTTTCAAATTTGCACAGAAGAACTTTTTTGTACCTGATCATCACTTAAATCAGAAGTATACCTTTTGCATGTTTTTATAGATAAAAACTTACACCCAACCTATCTCATGACTGTAGTCTGATATTCCAAACTTCCTCAGTAATCATCATTTGCAATCTTGGTAATCTCGGCGGTATAATATTTAAAATGCTCGCTCGAGTTCGGAAGGGTGTAGGTTTGATCCCGGTCTAGTTTAAGAACAGTCATTTGAATTGATATTTGCTGTTTCTTCACTAAGCTCGGAGATTTCAGAGGGTCGGCTAAAAGAAGACAGGTCATAGACATGACAGCCTCGAAAACAAGAACAAGACGAACATCACACATACGGTGAAGCTGAATCCATAGAAAACATTGGATGAACTCAAGTGGTTTTTAAGGGTAGGCTGTATCTGACACCTTGGCGACATTTGTCGCACAGTCCATTTTCCAATCCGATGATAGTTATTCCAGGGTATAAGAGAAAGAGCTCAGTTTTTATATGTTGTGCTGCAGTTCTACAAGTAAAAGCAAAGGCTGATCGTTTTGACTACAGTAAGATAGCATGTTGCGCATTGAGAGCTACTACCTTCGGAAACCTTAGCTAAAAGTTAATCAATCTGGCAACAATTTTCATAGGATTTGGATAGCTACATGTGCCTTTAGAAAGCAATGAAGAAATAAAAATGCATTCGGGTTACTCGGTAGTCAAAACCGGTGATTGGTCACAACTGGTATAGGAACGGAATGGAAGTTAATATGACAGTGTGAAGAGATTCGTTTCCATCTGTAAACCATTTGTAAAATGGATATTTCTTTTAATGAAGTCATGATGGCGACACAAATATTTCTAACTTTAATATCTCCGTCAGAAATCCTTGTTAAAGTACTTTATCTTTCTTCTCAGCAGTATATTCTGATAGGAAGAAGAAGTCGTGGAAAACCCTGCCAACTAATTGATAATCCATATGCAGGTGAAGCTGGAATATTGCTAAAGTTATCAATATGAATCCCTCTTGTCGTAAAGCGTTGTTGTCAACATGTGTTTATGCCAATTTCTAAATATGAGTCTAGGTGTAAAGCAGAAATTACTCTGTCTGTAGTATCCATGATTTGAAGTTAAATCGGATAGATGCAATCGGCATAGTCTCTGAATTCAAAATTATTAAATGAAAGTATCAAAAAAAGAAGCTTAAAGATCAAACATTCTAATTTTTTCAGCAGTTGGTTGCCATTAAAATGCTACTAGTCTGTTGCATCATATTTCATATAAAATGAAACAAATGAGATCTAAAGCTTTTTATTTGGCGTTTATATGGTGTTAGATTATTATACTACTTCAAAAACTATATAAACCAAACATTTTAAACTCCCCAATGCTTAGTTTTATGCACTTAGTACCAAACATATCTCAATAATTGTAATCTGGTATTTCAAACTGGAAGGATTTTTCGTATACACTTGATGTCAATGAACACAAGGAAAAGCGCACAGCCAGATAGAATGTGAGAACTCTATTATATAGGTTCCCAACAAGTAATATGTACATTACTGTCAAAATTATGGCTACAAACGTACCATGGCAATACGCAATGACAGACTTTGTGAAAAGTTATGAACATCTCGTAATATATAAGGTTTACTCAGTATGCTTGCCACGAAAGGCAGTGCGAATACATGTATCCGTAAGTTCGATTCCCGGTCGGATCAAACCAATGGTACTGAATCTTGGTTTTTGCTGTTTCTCTGTCAAGCTTTAGTATAAAGGAGAAAAACAAAAACTGGAAATGTGTCTTCCTGGACATTCATACTGTTATTTTGTAAGTTTTCACTTTTGAAATCCGGTTTTATACAAAGCAGATTTCATGCAATTACACAAACATACATTTGTATCCTCGTCCTTAATGTACAGGAAATATTTGCCACTGAGCGCTTATTATAAGCAACAATCAATCAATAATATAAGCTGCAAGAGATGTTTAAAGTCTATGTAAGGCCTTTCACAAGGGCATTGATTGCAATGCCCGATCACCACAACAAAATCAAGACGGTACTTTGCGCGTCGACCTAATTCGCACTTATAGCAATTTTTTACGATTATCGACAACTTCTGCATACATATCTATGGTAAATATTCAATGAGTAATTCGGTGAACCACAAATCTGTTATAGATTGTGTCAGAGAAATACAAACCTGATCAGAATAATCTATTGAGACAAGGTAAAACTGGACATAACTTGTATTTGTTTGTTTGTTTTATTTGGGTTTAAAGCCACTTTCATCAATATTTCAATTATATCGCGACGGTCAGGTTTACTGGGGGAGGAAGACGGAGCAAACGGAGAGAACCACCGTCCTTGGGCAGGTAACTGACTAACCTTTTCACATGCGATGCGAGTAAAACGCAACCCGTTTTTGTATGGTACAAACCAAGACGCGAACTCACGCCGTTTAGGTGATAGGCTACAATGGTCGGTACAGGTAAGATTAAATCAACTACCTAGACCGCCCGACATGAAGTATAGGCCGAAATGTCACAGAAATTGTCACAAAAAGTAAAACTTGGATGAGCGTTACGTTGGGTCGATCCCATGTGTTCCTGCTTAAAATCTGTTCCTGGTTCTTTGTAAACTCCAGACAACGGCTACATACAAGATGATAAAATTAAATTTAAAATATTTACTGTTATATTGCTTTGGGTGGGATTTGCAAGTTAAAATATAAAACATGGATAACATATATATTTAGAGAGATATTTTCATTTTGCATGTGTTTTTGTAGGTACTCTTGGATCTGATTTTCCGTTTAAACTAATTTTCTACATACGCATCATATATTTATGAAAGAACTTAGTAATGATAAAAACAAAGAAGGCAGACGTAAAACATGTTAAGATTACATAAAACCTTCATATTGAACGAGGTCGTCATCAGTTCGTATCCCCATAATTTTCAAATTCTGCTCTCTCAAGGATATTTGTGTTACAAGGGCAAAAGCCCTTCGATATTGAATCCAGTGTAGAATACCAATGTGAGAGATCAAAGGGCATAGTCCAAAGAGACAAGACAAAGGACGAGGGTCGTTAAGAATTTGGATAAAAAATAAAAATTGGTTAATATCTATTATTTTATATTTTTGAATTGAATAATGTCTATAAAAATAAAATCCAATAGACTTTTTAGTTTAATTGGTTCTACAATCGTCACATGACACATAGAAAAAGCCTTAAAAGTAAAAATACTAAGAAATTAATTAATTTGATGCAATAGATAATAATATTTTATCGATTTTAATATATATCGCACAATAACATCGCAACCAAACTTTGCACAATTAAAGATCTATCAAGTATAAATATTTGGTTAAAATGTCTTCGTGATGTTTTTGTGCGATCATATCTATTTTTAAAAAAACAACTCCAAAAGTTGAGTATTTTTATTGAAAATCTTAAATTTTTGTCAAAAAATTCAAATATACCCTTTCATTTTGTCGTAATGACGAAAAGTATACAAGGAAAATTAAGGAACTGATTATTAAACAGCATTTTCACAACAACTTATTATTGTGTCCCAAAATCTATAATTTGGGCCAAATATGGGGCTTGACGTACATACTCCTTTGAAACAATCTAAAAGATAAAACGATAAGAAAAAAGGAACATAGGCTTGGAATCCAAGAACTCTTTTAGAAATTGGAGTGGGATCAGGAAGCATCCCTTGTCTTGCGCGCAACACCTGTCGTGGGGTCCTTTATATCAAAATCGGCGTTAAATCGAATGTCTAAATCTGGAGTGTAATTTTGTGTCATATCCGGAAAGAATTGCAAGAACTCCAATATAAACAGGAGTGCGGTCAGGTGTTCGGAAGGGTAAGCATCCCCTGTCTTGCGCGCAACACCCGTCGTGATCCTTAAACTCTAATCCGGGTTAACGTCAATCCGAGAAGAGGTCAACTTATTATTGTAATACCGGTAATAGGTCCATAACTAGCTGGGATACACTGATACCATATGGATCAACCGATTCGTGAATTCGTTACACGATTGGTGGTTACAAGGGTATACGACCTTCGATATTAAATTCGTTATATCTTCACACCTTCAAATTTTTTTGAAAATTTACAACAATTTAGTGAAAAAAATCGGGTTTAATGTTCCTTTATTTCCTTAAAAGTACAAAGCGTTTATCGTTTGAACTCGTAATGATATACCTAATTTCGGCTGCTTTAGACCAGTTTTACATAAATTAAAAGCATACTGTAGTTGTTTTTAGCTTTTGCTGTTACTCGCTTACCATGCATGCATAATGATGTAGATATTTGGCCTTTGCTGAAGGCCTTAAGAAAACCTTATCTCTGGAACTCATGTAACAGAATGTAAACAATACGACAGTCTGCTATGAAAATGATCAGTTATTTCAAAGTCATAAGTGTGTTAAAGTGCAAATATCAGCCACCAATTATATAATTTCGCAAAATAAATCATCTTACATATAAATTACACAAATGTTGAATTTAAAAATTGTCAAAGCAAAAAGGAAACACGTTATTGATACAATAGTAAGTTCAATGAATAATTTAAAAAGGTCCTTTTTACTTTGACTTTTTCTTCTTTTTGAAATTTGTAACGCTCTCTGCACATCATTCGTAAATGATCAGGGTATTATATCTAAGACACACATTGATCAAATTTGCTCCTTGCAATATTTGAATCCGGTGTTATAATTATGTTTTGGTTCACATGGTGGGTGCACTTGGTGAAGACCAATAAAAATTTAACGTTTTACATACCTATATCCCCTTTCAAATAATACTAGTACCCAATTATGGTTCAAAGGAAAAAATGCCCCGCCGCCTGACTACTTAGCGCTGTATGGAAAAGACCAACAATAAGGTCGAATAACTCAAGCTCTGAGGGGTATTGAAAAGATTATCGGGTCATCATTCTATCTATTTAAATGAATCGTTTTGTTTTTTTTTTTTTTTTTTTTGTTTTTTTTTTTTTTTTTTTTTTTTTTTAATTTGATGTACATGAAACTACAGTCATTATGGATGCTGTGAAACCAAGTTCAGTATTGAATACCCATGTGGGAGACCAAAAGCGCCTAGTTCAAAGAGAAAAGACAAATTTGAAATAAACCCAAAATATAAAACGAAAACAAAAGGATTTTGCTGAGTCTGTGATCTCCTTAATTTCTAGTTCGCTAGGATAATTTGGTCGAGATGTTCGCTGAATGTAGGATTAATCAATGACAAAGTAAAATTAAACGATCTTGCCAATTTCTTTTTGTGATTTTGAAAGAGTGATGAATGGATTCTGCTTCTGCAGTGCAAAAACTTGTCTGCTAGGAGGGGCGCACAATTTGTGCCCATTGGAATGCCAACGGTGTGTAGGAAAATTTTACTATCAAATTCTACAAAAATGTTGTCAATCGGAAAGTCATGCATTTTGAGAATATCACCTTGATTACCAATCACATTGAATATCAAACTTAGTGTATAAATAGAAGGTATACCAAAATTGCATAAGTATTTGATATGCTATAAAATAGTTCTCTCTCTGTTTTCAACTTTTATTTTTGCTCCTCGTCTGCTCATGTCTATATAAAGTGGCTCTTAACGAATTAAAAAAAATCTTAAAAAAATGAACTTCGCGGTCTATAAAGCTGGTGGGCAAGAGAATCCTTCAGTAAAATGAATGTGTTCAATAGAATAAACTGACATTGGTTTCTACGACTTTTAACAGGATTCAAAGAATATTTGTCATATGTCCAAATGTTTTGATTAACCTCATTTTATTACGAGTTAACCACTTAATTGTCCTAAATAATACATCTTGTTCCATGTTTTTCTATAATTAAAATTACACTGTTAACCACACACATGCACGTTAATGTTACAACACACCCTTATTTTCAATTTTTGACAAGTTATGTTTTCATCAGTGATACATTCTAAACTGTATACATGTGCCTAAAGTTTTTTTGTGGTCTAGTTCAAACAAAAATTTTTAGTCAATTGTACATGTACATGTATATGCATATGCAATACTAAATTGTAAAGTAAAGTGTGGCAAGAAAAAATGTCATTTCGTAAATTACCTTAAGTTTTTATTCATAATTACTCGAGTCCTTGTCACTCTGTCAACAGACCTAAATATATAGACGATATAGTAATTCAAATCGACGGCGGTCATCTTAAATGCCACATCGACACTTTATACATTTTTCAGTATATTTAACCAAGTTATTAGTTATATTCTTCATAATAACCAAAGCAAAAGGTAGACATCAATGTACAAATGTGACAACGCTCATCAAGAACCTAGAAATTTGGCTTTCCAGTGTTCATTACGTCCTAAAGAGTATATTTCATTTGTTCTACCACTGTAACTTAAAATTCATAAATCCTATTTTAGCTTCTTGTGGGATTGATGTCTGAAGAAACATCCAGAAAAGCGCTTTATAATAATTGTTATAAACAGATTCAAGTTGAAGATCATGTCTTCCTGGCGTATATTGCATATTTGTTCTTTTAAATACATGTCCAATTGATTGAAAAATAGAACTTCTAGAGCTCATCCCTTACCTGACTGATACAGCATTGTTTATTAAATTTCCAATGACTTTTGTGTTAATATGAAGCTTCCAATGACTTTTGTGTTAATATGAAGCTAAATCGGAGTTAACATGTCTGCAGTAAAAACAGAAACACTTCAACTTTTATTTTTTTTAAAATTCATCTTGATTTTAACTGGAAAAAAATCTGGCGGAGTACGACTTTAAAAAATAGGGCAAAACATTCAATCAAATAACTTTGCTAACTAAATTTCTAATGTAGACTGTAAGAGAAAGAAATATTTGTATTACCAGTTAACCATCAAGTTGTTATATCAACAATGTTTTGGTTGAATGTAAATCTTCCAATTATGTTTTTGTTGTGGTTTTGTATACCCTATAAATGAAACCGCTTAACCACACACCAAGTAAATTGGGATTTTACTGGGAAATAGCAACCAGTGCCAAAAGTTCCTGCAGTTAAGTATCCAAATTGGTAAACTTTTGAAGGTTTTCAGAACCTTTTTGTTATTAAAACAAAAAAACCCACCGACACATACAAAACATAATTCTTGAAGTGTTCTACGTGTTTAAGACCCCCTCATTCGTATGTACAATTGAAAGAATGGTTTGTGGCGAGCATGTGATCACTTAACTAACAAACATCACTTATTTCTTGTAGAGATCAGTTGTGTTGTGCTCATTTTGGTAGGAGCTAAACTATGAATGCCGCAGCAAAATCTTGAATAAAAGACGGACATCAATGTAACACATTTTATTTTTGGGCCCTTTACATCTTGTCGTAGCGTGTGGACATGTGCTCGTTATTGAAGGCATTAGGGCAACCTGTACAATTTTGTAATTTACACATTTTGGATGGCTGTATTTCTACACATAAACTTTCTATTGTTGTTTTATCTACCTAGAGTAATCCACAAGACATTGTGAACAAAACTCACAAAAGATACCCAATCTACCATGGATTATCTGCCCTTGGAATGAGCAGAGATGCGTTTCCATCCTACGTGCAAAACTAAACAATGTGTCTAATGTTTATATTAGGTTTCATTGAAATCCATTGAACTGTTTTAGAGATGGACTTACAAGGTATATGGACAAATGGACAGACAGAGATACAGACATGGTGATTCCTTTGTGCCCCCAAACTTTGATTCCAGGGGTATGAAAACCAACATTAGACTCATTAAGACAACAGATCTTCTATTGTAAATATCACTGCAAATAAACAAAAATTGTGTCATATTGAAAAAAAAAGTTTGTTTTCCCTCCTTCTGGTCTAAGTTTAGAAACAAACAAGACAGGTGTTGTTTTTTTTTTTTGTTTTGGAGAATTTTTGTGGTAAACACTTATGAAAAAGCAGTCCTGGGCACTGAGAGTAATCCTTAATACTTATTTTCATAATATTGAAGCCAGCCAATTACCCACACATCCCTACTGTTGATTGGACTTGACACTTGTTTAGTACTTTTGGCAGCTTTTACAAAATTCCAGAATATTAAAGCAATTTTATCCTTTTTAAAACAAAAGATATTCTAGATCTGCTTTTAAGGAGTCTTCTAAATATTTTTGTTTATTATTATACTTAAGCACTTGTTAGAATTTCAACTAAGTTTTAAGGTTTTCTAAATTTAATAATTGGTTTTTTTTATATAATACAATGTATTTTGAAAAGTTTTTAAAAGTTTCAATGAAACTGAGTAAATGATTTGCATTCCCAAGATTAATGGAGTTCTGTTTGTTGACTTTTTAAAAACATGAACTCTATTTGGTTTGATTTAGAATTTCTAACATTTTTTACAATTTCTTAATTATGATAATTATTAGTCTCTCATTAAAGTTGTCTATGTATCAAACAGGTCTTCTGCATTGTTTTTTTTTTAATGTGTTTCAAGGTTTCACCTTTGATGAACCCTCTAAGCACATGTTTATTACATGTATGTGACATTGTATGTTAAGGAATAAATAGTATGATTTCATATCTAAAATTCTGTGTTCCACAGATATAACCATTAAAATCGTGCACATCTAAAATGTCAGAACTGGTATTCCCAATATATAAAGTAAACTCAAAGTAGGATGAAAGCTATTGGCTATTTTGAATAATGATGATATTTCATCTTTGGTTCTTTGATACATCATACTATATATTCCTGAATAGCAGATGACTTGTTTGTTCTTTGTGTCCCCCATCTTTGAATTTCTTAAAATCCACTAACAAGAGTGATATATTGAGAGATAAATCCTGAAAATTTTCAAAAATAGTCCAAGTAAAATTTGAAACAGACATGTAGTTGACATAATCTTTGTTCCAGAAATTAACAGAGGCAAAACGTGTCCTGGTGGACACAGATGCCCCCGCTGGGCAAACAGGAAGTAGATAGACGACAGATCTGAAAAGGGGAGACACGGTACAACTCACCATTATAATGCTTCAGACCAAATATCAAATCAATCCAACAAACACAAGCGGAGAAATCTTTGACGAAAATTGACAGACGTACGTACAGGCGTACGGGGGTAAAACTTAATGCCCCCGACGCCTAAAGGCGGGGGCATTAAAATCATGATATTTAAGTAAAAAAATGTAACCTTAGTCCTTTTTTGACCTGGCAGCTAGAATTTTTTTATGGCCCAGCAAACAAATACTGAAACTTGAAAAGAACACAAATATGACCATGTAAATGTAATAAATAGAAACATGGATAAATATGGCTATTAAACATGAAAATAATAAAAAATTCAAGAAAACCCTATCAGAGAGACTAGTCTACTTCAAATTGGGAAGGGCTATTATGTGATTTTTTTTTGTATATTTTCAAAATCTTTTCCATATAAAATACACTTTGTAAATAACAATTTTCTTGCATATAAACATACTTTGTAAATTACAATTAAAAGTCTGAATATTTCCACTTTTCAAAAGGCAAATTATTTTTTATCAGATACTGTAAATATTTATCAGGAAAATCCACCATCTCTTCCCTTTGAAGTGAATTGGTCCATCTCTTAAAGCTTATTAAAACATTGCAACTTTAATCTAACCATATGTTTATTTAACAGATCACCAAATGCACCAACAGTCATAATAAATTATGCACAACTCTATTTTAATCTCTGAACAATAACAGCATTTAACAAATTAGCTTTTTGTAAGGTCAATGATTCATCCTTAAGTTCTTTGTTAGGGAACGTTGTTTGTAATACAAATGTTGAACTGCCATACTCTGGCCTTGCTCTGAAGAAGGGTTAAGGAATATAATGTTAATGCATATTAGAAGGTAAAATGTTGATTTACTGTAGTCTCAGATTTAACTACCATGCCACAAAATAAATTGTGGTGCTTTGCAAGGGCAGCATGATATGACCCCAGCATGTTTACATGTGAAATGTGCAAAATGAACATGATACAGTATTTTGCTTGACACAGTAAAGATTAAGACACAGTAAATGTGCTGGACAGGTGAAGTGCTTAACATAGTAAACATGGAACTATGGAAATTGGATGAAAAATAAATAAATAAATAATAAAAAAATTCATATCACATGAAATTGATTTTTTTGCCCACTTAAACCCCTTTTATCTAAAAAATGGTAAGAGATAGATTATCTCAAAAATGTTTAGAGATAGAGAAAAACATTTAACACACTACTACAACTCTCATTGAGACAGGTCTAATGAAAAAACATCAAATCAAAATTAGATGAAATATAAACATTTCTCATCACCTGCAAAATTGCTTTTTTCAAATTTATTTATGCCTTTTATATTAAATCAATAAATACAAAAAAACAGCTTGGATCAACTATTGTTTGATTTTCCATAAGAAATCATTTGAAAACAAAATCAAAAGCAGATGGGTATAAAAAAGTTTCCTTAGGTTTCGGGTGTGGCCATTTTCAACCCTGTACATATCTTAAAAACAGTACTCAGATGGGTCATGCTCATTTAGTTGGCTCTGTCATGAAGAATACAAAGAAAAAACATAAAATCAGACAAGAAATAGATAACTTTCATTAAACCTAACAAAAAAACCCTTTTCTCTAATTTTTATGAAGTTTTCACACTTCCCAACCAGAGTGAGAAAAAATAGATTATCAACGAGTTGTTCTAAGCAGCTGATTGGCTGATTTTCAGACCTCGCGAGCTTTGCTTCACGAATTCAAAGACTTGTCACGATCTTATTTCTTACCCTGGA